>JAWPHD010004830.1:0-177239 GCA_037043455.1 Cyrtodaria siliqua
AACCACCCCCCAACCCCACCCAACCAACACAACACCAACCACCCAATCCACCACACCAACACAACCAACCCCCACACCTACCAACCACCACCCCCACCACCTCAATCCCAACATCCACCCAAACCCTACCAACAACAACAACACACCCCCCCACCCCCCAACATCCCACAACAACCCCTCAACAAACACCCAACCCCCAACACAACCAACACACAACACCAACTAACCCAACCTACAACCAACCACCCCCTCCCACCCCAAACCCCCTAAACACCCCACAACCACCTCACTACACCACCAACCACACAAATCTACAACCCCACCCATACACTCCCCCCCACCCACCCCCTAAAATAAAACCCCCACCCCACCCCTCCCCACACTCTAACCAACACTCTAACCCCACCACATCACACCAAACCCCTCCACACAACCCCACCCCTTAATAAAAACCACCTATCACCACCCAAACCAAAAAACCACTCCCTACACCCAACAACAACATCCACCAACCACCATTCACCCCTAAAATCACACCTTAAAATACCATCCCCAAAATCATAACAAATTCTTAACAAAACAAAACCACCCACCCCACACAACTAATACAACACCCACCCATCTAACACTAACAATATTCTCATCCTCTACTACCCTCAACCTCATCACACCTTTCCTCACCCTCCATTAAACCTTCCCATCTTCCCCACCCCACTTTACTAAAATACACTCCAACACTCCACCCTCACACTCTCAATAAAATCACACACAACCCCATAATTATCCCCAAACCACAACCACCCTCTATCCATATCAACACACCATATCACAATCCAAAACAAAACCAACAAAACAAAATATAACATAAAACACTCCAAACACTACCAACTCACCCAAACTACATTACACCAATCTAATTAACCAAACTTCCTACCAAAACACAATCAAAACACCCCTACCTCACCACCCCAACACACCCTCCACAACCCTAAACTAACTAACACTCCCACCAAACACTAACCACACCCAACACATAGTACAATAAACAACACCATACCTAACTCATCAATAACATCAACATCTCGTATATAGAGCTCATTACCAACCTACATTAACTATATCACAAATAATACACTTACCCAACACTACACACACACTAGTATAAACATACACAAACACCAACCACTAACATATCACAAGACAACAACTAACTACGCTGTTATAACAATAGCTGGAACCACAACAGCATGTAGTAATATGGACTAGAAACACCCAACCAAGACCGACAGTCCCTCACTTCCACTATGTACTCCTCAATATACCAACAACTCGCCCAACTGGACTTGACTGGACAACAAACAAACCCGCTGAAAAAGTATTATAACTAAACATACACACTCGTGATGACAAATGTGAAAGTATGTATACACTAATATTACATGACGTACTTTATCACAATTGTAATACTCAAGATAATGAAGATGAGTATCATTCATTCTAAAATGCCCATGTTAACTTCGATATAAGGAGGAAACACAAAGCCCAATATTATTGTAATAGACCAAGTATGTTTAAATTCATCGAATTATTGCAAACTGAAAACAAAATGATTCTTTTAAAACTGGCTTTATATCTCAAATGTGCGATGTCACATAGAATATCTATAACGCATTTGTGAACACTTTATAGATCATCTCCTTTAGAGCTGATATAAATCATATACTTTGTATGTTACACGTGATTTAATTATGTATTTTGTAATTATTGTATATATGTTATGATGATGTACTTAATGTACAAGTCAATAAAAGTATGTTCTGTTATGTTCTGTTCTGTATAACTAGTATACAAGATCCGGAAACAATAGTTTAAAAACAAAAAAAGAAAACATTCATCCTTCATCTAATTTTTCTATAAAGTTTCTGTCACAATTAAACGTACTATGTTGTGTTAAAACTGGGCCCCTTTTCATTTAATTTAAAACTGTTCATCAGTTTAGTTTAGTCCCTCACTATTGGTAACTACCTTTAATGCGGGTGTATAATTATATATCGGTTAATAAATCATTTACATATATGTTAAAGTCACCTGTATATATGAATGGCAAAGTCACCTCTAACAACGATATACAGATCTAGTTGCAGGTACAAGAAGCGGAAATGGGTATATAGTTACTGCAGTTACTGACACAAGAAGCCGGTATATCGACTTACTCCGGCTATTTTCGTTGTGGAGGCTAACAGCTCCGTTCTATGTATTCAGGATTTATTAAGAACTGTTAAGCAATATATAAACATAATAAAGGCTAATATACACTTTTATAATGATGTGTGTATAAATTGTGACTGCACGTGCACAATAAAACTCGTGACGGTGAGGAAGTATATTTTCTACAATATTCGATAGCACGAATCCAGATTGCTTAAAATTGCTAAAAATTAAATTATTCTCGTATCGGAACAGCATGTAAGTCATAATGCCGCCATTCGTGTTGTGTATACGGTTTGTTTTTCTCGTGCAAATTGGGTACTTCGTTTTGACGCGTTTCTTGTATATATATATATACTGGTGCGGGCTATTTTTCTGGTCATAGTGATAAACATGTGTATGAAGATTGACGAAATTCCCTTTAGTAGTTTCCAAATAATGGCTGAGACACGTTTTCGGACGGATGGACCCACTATGTATGGCATAAAAAGTTAATAACTTCGGGGGTCCTCTAGGGCGTACGTGCATCTTCGATTAACTTCGGTACTATCTTCGGCGCATTTTTCTATCGCCGAAGTTATTTTTTCACATCTTCGATTAACTTCGGTATATGAAACTCTTCGGCTTACATTCTTGTGTGTACGCCGAAGATTTTCTAGGACCGAAGTTAATCGAAGATGTGAAAAAATAACTTCGGCGATAGAAAAAAGCATATAGAAAATATAGTAAAATAAATAATAACTTCTGGGGTCCTCTACGGCTTTCCATAGATATGTGTTTATATTTGTACAAGTCATTGACAACCACGTAATGTGCGAACACGTAACTTCTCAACCTTAATATTAAGCAGTAATTTGGGTTATGTAAAGTTTATATTTCCAGTTATTTTTAAGGTTTCGCATATTTTATTGTATTCGTATTTGACGCATACGCTTCTTATGGGAAGTTTGACCATCCATTCTTAAGACTATTCTTAGACTTGAGCTCAAGTACTAAAATTCCATTTACAAATATTCCCATGACCTTCATAGATAAACAATCGTATGAATTTTTCTATTCATTAGAATTGATCATATGTATACAAATCAGATTCTTATGAACGTTTATCCTTTAAACTTATAGAAATATGTGTGATTGGAATTTGCATACTTGGGCTTAAGTCTAAGAATATTCTCAAGAATGGTTGGTGAATTCAAGGCCAGGATTGCTTCAGAAGTGATCTAGATGTTTACAAGCTCATATGACTTGGGGCGTTTTGTTTCACGGTGTTTAGACTTGCGGATCCACCGACAGTGTCGTTATAATTCAAAGAGATACGTTATTGTTTTTTGTGGGTGGGTGGGTGGGGGAGGGGTTGAAAGTAATACATCTGATATTTTACTCTATATTTACATGGGGTTTCTAATGACAATAATCATTTTTAGCTCGACTATTCGAAGAATAAGAGAGCTTATGTAATCATCCCGGCGTAGGCGTCTGCGTCCCACATCAATGTTTGCGTGTAAGCTGTGTTTAAACGTCTATGTCTCTTACATTTCTTATCCTAGCATAACCAAATTTGGCCATGGGCTTCCTTATAGCATTATCTTAAGGGCTGTATAAGCAATTTTGGTTCATGTAACCCATGGACTCCAATGGAACCCAGATTCTGAAATTTTGAGTGTAAGCTGTGTTTACAAGTCTATATATCTTTCATATCTTATCCTAGCACAACCAAATTTGGCCATGAGCTTCCTGATAGCATTATCTTAAGGGCTGCTTAAGTAATTTTGGTTCCTGTAACCCCAGGGCTCCTATGGAAGCCACATTCTGATAGCCCTGAAAATGTGTCTATTCCACATCACATTTTGCGTGTAATCTGTGTCTGTTACATTTCTTCTCCTAGTTCAAATAAATTTGGGATTTGATTTCCTTATAGTATGCTGTAAAGGGTTGCGTAAGTAATTGTGTCTTCTGCAAATGCTTGGCTCCCATGGAACTCAAATTGTGATGGCCCATAAAATGTGCAATAAAGGCAGATCTAGGTTTGCGTGTAAGCTGTTGCATATATCTATAATTTTGGTTTGGGATTTCTTATAGCATTATGCATTTTATTCATACTTCACCCATATTGGGGCATGGACTCCCTCCTCCACGCCTCACCCCGCCACCCCTACCCCCTCACACCCCACTCCCACACCCCACATTTCTTTTTTTTTTTACATATTTCTGTGCTGTTTTGGTCAGTTCTTACACATATAGCTATGTTGCCCTCACCCCCACCTACGCCTTCCCCTAACCCCGCCTTCCCCCTCCCCTCACTCGAAACTTGCTTTTTTTACATATTTCTGTGTTGTTTTGGTCAATTCTTACACATATAGCTATGTTGCGTGTAAGCTGTTGCATATATCTATAATTTTGGTTTGGGATTTCTTATAGCATTATGCATTTTATTCATACTTCACCCATATTGGGGCATGGGCTCCCTCCTACTCGCCTCGCCCCCCCCCCCCCCCCAACCCCACTCTCCCCCACTCTCCCATCCCCCCCCCTTTTGTTTACATATTTCTGTGTTGTTTTGGTCAATTCTTACACATATAGCTATGTTGTTGTTTTTTTACATATGTCTGTGTTGTTTTGTTTTATCAAATCTACACTTATATCAATGATGCGTCCCGCCCTGCCCCCCCCCCCCCCCCCCCCCCACCCACCCACACACACCACCCACCCCAATTTGTTTATGGGCTCGCCTCACATGGAGGACAGGGGGAGGGGAATTATTTTCATTTTATCTTCCATTATTTGGATATTAAATTTTTTAATTTGAACGCAATCATTTACATATGAAACAATTTAAATTAAATTCAGATCATTTATCTTTAATTTTTATTAAAGTCCCGCCCCCGTTAGGCGAGATATTTGAATCCGTGGATTTCGTGTTTTAAGACTGGGTTTCTTGCCCATTTAGTTTTTCTGCAGCTATAACTCATTGTTCATATGAAGATAATTATTTTATTTAATAAAAACAATGTTCACTTACATATACATAGATCATTGATTAACCAAAAAAAACAAAAAAAACAACATCTGGACATAATGTTAAGATTTAGAGTTTACAATCATTTTTTGTAGGTAGTGCTACTGCAATGCTTGGCAGATGGCAATCTGAGACAGCAAATATGGATTAGTTGAAGACCTTCTATATGGCAGGCTCTCTGTTATATAGATTTATTATATTGATTCAAAATACCGTTTAGGTGTTGCCTTTTTACTTTTACATAGTATGTATTTTCTAGGTTTATTCTATTTTTCAGAACCCATGGTTTTAAGAACAACAACAGTAATGAGAGCAGTCTTTCTATCACGTTACTGTTGACTGGACACATTTAGAATGTCGCATTGGTTGCTAATTGTTTTTATATTGTTTATCGCATATTCTTTCCTTCATACGACTGAACAGTCACATTTGCATTCATAATAGCTTCATCCAGCCTATTGTTCCATTCATTGGTAGTGGCATATATTTTTTACAATTTACTTGTGTGTTTTTTCCGGCACATTTTGTTAGCAACTTAGTGCTTTGAAACGATAAAAAATTAATCAAATAGTACTGTATAACAATTTATAGCTCTATAATAGTTTTTCCTTTTTTTTCTTTTTTTCTTTTTTTTTTTTTTGCTTTTGTCTTTCTTAATCTTGCATTTTCAGCGCAAATTAATGATTTATAATTAAATGTTATATTTTTTTCGCAGGGTATGCCCATTTTATTTGGCGGGGTATGCTATGCGGTTGATGGCGCGCGTCCTTGTCAAGTATATTGTATACGTGACTTCAGGGCTGCCTTTACGTTGAGCGTTAGCGTGGAGGATAGATATTTTTATATATTCGGGCAGGGTATGCCTTTATTATTTGGCAGGGTATGCCATGCGATTGGTGCCGCGCAGCCCTGCCTAGTATCTTTTATACGTGACTTCAGGGCTGCCTTTGAGTTGGGCGTTAGCTTTGTGTTTGATTCTTGCTATGCCCTTCTTATATATTCGGGCAGGGTATGCCTTTATTATTTAGCAGGGTTTGCCATGCCGTTGGTGCCGCGCGACCCTGTCTAATATCTTGTATACGTGACTTCAGGGCTGCCTTTAAGTTGGGCGTTAGCGTGGAGGATGGATCTATGCTATGCCCTTTTGTTGCCTTTAAGTTGGGTGTTAGCTTGGTGTTTGATCCTTACTATGCCCTTCTTATATATTCGGGCAGTGTTTGCCATGCGTTTGGTTCCGCGGGGCTCTGTCTAGTATCTTGTATATGTGACTTCTGGGTTGCCTTTAAGTTGGGCGTTAACTTGGTGTTTGATCCTTGCTATGTCCTTCTTACATATTCGGACAGGGAATTGAATGCCTTTATTATTTGGCAGGGTATGCCATGCGGTTGGTGCCGCGGGGCCCTGTCTAGTATATTGTATATGTAACTTCAGGGCTGCCTTTAAGTTGGGCGTTAGCTTGGTGTTTGATCCTTGCTATGCACTCCTTAAATATTCAAGCAGGATATGCCTTTTTTGCTTGGCCGGGTATGCCATGCATTTTGTAAAATATATATGATTAGATATTGATTGACAATTTATTGATTGACGATTTATTGGTTGATGTTTAGTTGATTGATGGTTTGTTGATTCATGATTGATTGACTGATGATTGATTTATTGATTATCGTTTGATTGAATAGTGATTGATTGTTTATTCAATGATTGATGATTGTGATATATTAATTTATTATTTATTGATTATTTATTGATTGATTATATATCGATCGTTTATTGTCTCGCCGTTTCGAAGGAAAAGGAGACATAGGTGTTGCTTTTCCGGCGGCGGCGGCACCGGCGAAGGCGTCAACATTCAAGTTTTGCGTTTAGGTAATTTTCTCACACACTGTATGCACTAGACTTTTCAAACTCTGTTTTTAGTTGTAATTTGGGTGGTACATCGCAACGACAAAGCAAATGTAGACGTGACCTTGACCCTTCAAACAAAGAGCAGATAACTTAATAATTGTACGTTCAGCTTTTGCGTTTAGGTCACTTTTACACAAACTGTATACATTAAGCCCTTTCAAACTTGGCTTATAGTTGTATCTTGAGTGGTACATTGCAACGTGACAAAGCAAATGTGGATGTGACCTTGACCCTCTAAGCAAGGGGAAGATAATAATGTTTACCTTCAACATTTGCGTTTAGGTCACTTTCTCACAAACTTTATGCATTAGACCTTTCAAACTTCGCTTATAGTTGTTTCTTGGGTAGTACATCACAACATGTCAAAAAGCAAATGTGGATGTGACATTCACTATCCAAGCAAAGGGCAGATAACTTTAATTGTTACATTTCTCATGAACTATAATTATGCACTAGATGATTTAAACCTAGTTTATATCTTTGGAAGACAAAACATTCTATTTTGGCATAGGTGTGTCTTGGGTAGTGCATCCTTTTGGACGCATGGATTTCATCTATGACATTGATCTACGTTTTGGAGTTGATGATTTTATTATTTATTGATTTTTTTTTTATAGAATGACATTTTGTTTTTAAACAAATGCACTTAAATTTCATCTCAACAAACTGTGAACTCCATTGTTTTTAGTTATTAAAATGTTTACAAACTTTCATTTAAGCATCATTTATCTTTGATTTTTAAGTCCCGACCCCGTTAGGGGAGGCATTTGAATCCGCGGATTTCTTGTTTATTAATAGATTGATAATTTATTTCTTGATTGATTGATACTTTATTTATGTATTGATTGATCATTTATTTATTGCATCATTGATTGATTATTTATTTATTGATCATTTATTTATTGATTGATTGATAATTTATTGATTGATTGATGGATTATTTATGTATTGATTTATAATTTGTGATTGATAATGTATTTATTTATTTGATAATTTGATAATTTGATTATTGATTGATGGATGGATTATTTATTTACGAACTTGTCACATGCCCTATACTCAATCCCATAAATAAGGTTTTCAGCATGGTGAACTTGTTCACCAAGCTTTAGTAACCGTGTTTTTTTCACGAATCTTTACTACAGCCTCACTGATGAATCGACGCATTGCCTGAAAAAGGAGACCCATATTTTAACAGGTGTTTCTTCTTTTCTAAGGGGCGTCCGTGGCCGAGTGGCTAACGTCTCTGACTTGATATCACTTGCCCCTCACCGCTGTAGGTTCGATCCCTCAGGGGCCTAGGAATCTTTATGTGAGGAAGCTATCCAGCTGGCTTGCGGAACGTCGGTGGTTCTATCCAGGTGCCCGCCCGTGCACGAAAATTGCCCGGAGGGGCACCTGGGGTCTTCCTCCACCAGTGGAAGCTGGAAAGTCGCCATATGACCTTAGCTGTTGGTGCGACTATAAAATCCAATTCAATCAATCTTCTTTTCTAGTGCGGATACAAATAAGGTAATATCATTTAGAAATTTCAAATAATTTCCTCGATACATTGTTTAAGTTATATAATGTTTATGTAGCTATTTCATCTATTGTTCCATCGTTTTGCTGTGCGATCAATCATCATCACGTGATCATCACGTGATCTTGCGTAACATGTATTCATACGCTGTATTGTTATCCTAGGATAGTGTATTGATATTTGTAACCAGTTAATTTTATAATTTATTTCTCTTGCAACACCATTAAACGCATATCTTCCATCTTTCCTGGATTTAAATATATTAAAGAAATATACATGGTCTTCATATACTATGTAATAGGTTTGGTCAGTAATGGTTATCGCATAAGCTAATATCCTTTGTAAAACGTTGTTGCTGCCCATTCTGCGGGATAAGATTTTTAGCTTACTTTGTAGTACGCTGTGTAATATTCTTAAGTTTTTACCTCCCTTGCTATGAAGATTCGGTAGTAAAATAATCCTGAATACTTGTGCCAATAGTCTCGGCGAGACCGAATGCAAATCAACAAGATCTGACTGGGTATAGATCTCGAGTGACTATTTTTAGACTTCGGGTCAATTCGCACACTCCGGTTTTACAATAAGTCCTATTATAGTTCATCAAACTGTGTAAGGGATTGTTAGCTCAGTCGGGAGAGCGGAAGTCCCAGATTATAAAGCGAACGGGATGGGTTCGAATCTGAGCAGGAGCCAATTATTTTATTCTAATTATATTTTTTTTATGTAAAAGAGTTTGTTTAATTCATGCCCAATGGTCTTAAAAGGGGTACATCAGGATTTTTTTAGAAATAACTTAAATTATAAAAGTGTTCCGGTTCATGATATAAAACAGTCTCAATCAAAATGTGAAGCTAGAATCATTTTGTTAATGTCTAAAGTTTCAGAACACCATATAGCTAGGATGGAATCGCACATAATGTGCTGAAATTAACCCTGGTGCGTCACCCAGGATAGCACGTATTACTGTGCAGAATGAATTTCTTTGCAAATAAAAGATTTTGTAGGCTCATTATGTTTTGGTCATGTAGAATAAAAAATATTAATATTTGTCAATTTTAAATCGGACACCTAGACCCCCATAAAAAGCCTGATGTACTCAATTTAAGACTTATGTCGGAAAACAAATTGTGTGTGTGTGGAGAGTGGTGGGATTTTTTCAAAGATTTTTATGACTTTTATCTGTTCGTCAGTTTGGTAGAGGTAGAGGTAGACCTCATCTGTTCTGAAACAAACTCGTAGAACCACAGTCCTTGGTGAGTAGCTGTCAAACATTCGTCAATGTGCAAACGTGGAACAAGCGAGGCTCGAACGTATGACTGTAGCATTGAGAGATATACATTACACAAACAAGAGTAGATCTAAACACAAATATTTTACCTTTTATTACAATTTTCAAATTACATGCAAAACTGATTGAATTATATTCTGTTAAGGCCAAAACACAAATATGTTTAAAAACAAAACAAAGCAACAAAAAAATGAAGGGGTAACAAGTTGTTGTGTCGGGGGTAAAAACGGCGATTCGGTTCGGTGACAGGAAACAAAATACTTTCTTGTTTAGGCCTAAGATAGTAAACGGAATTTACCGTGACTTTGGTGATTATTGTCAACAAACGATTTGTCGAATTAAAAAATATCCACGTAAAAATTCAAATTAGAGATATGAATCGTGAAATTCTCCGTAGCGTAGCTACCTATTAGGCCAAAAGGCCCGGGCCTTCACATCATGTTCACATACATGGTTAACAAATAAAACAACGAAGTAACTGTGTATGAACATCATGTTCACTCCGAGTTGTGAGATTAAATCACAACGGTATCCCGAGACCAGGCATACTCCGAGTTGTGAGATTAAAATCAAATGAGCACAAAGATTTATGTTATGTTTTGTATATGTGTAGTCTGTATGTCTCTTACTACAAGTTGTCACACTTTTTGGAACAAGGAAACTTCAGAGAGAATTTGTCACTTTACAGTGACATTCCATGTTTAAATTTGTATATTATGAATCTTTGTGTAGCGGGGGATATTGGCTGTCTTTCAGACTACACTCGTGTTCATTTGATTTTAATCATACTTGCATAGTATGTCGATATAAATGCAAGGTTGTTTCCTATTTTAATTCAGCTATGTTGGTCAAAGGGTTTATGAATTACCTCCCCTTGAATTGGCAAAATTAGCTGTCGTGACCTTTTTGACGCTATATTCATTTCTAATGACTCAAACTTTGACAGGTGACGACAGGTGATGTTTTTTGATACTCTTTAACACCTGTGATATGGTTAAGATATGATGAAGCGTTTCGGAGATTAATTTTCATTATAACCAATCATTCCTTTTGTTCCCGTCTTTATTCCTGTATATACCTTACCTTATCTTGTTTTAATCGCCTTATCATTTTGCAACGTACTGCATGCTTGGTGGTGGACCCTTTTACAGTTCGCCACTATGCTTTCCTCCTTAATTGTACGATGACATGACAGGCTGTGGACCCTATGATGACGCCTACCTAAAACCCATTGGGACGGTGGCGTTTGATGTTTGTCCATGATCTTTCTTGTCGTGCCCTTAATGGTTTATTCTCTTACTGCTCTGGCTTCTGCAAAGTCATTGAGTACCTTCATTGTGGCTTTCTAGGCTATTGTTTTTTTGTATTATATTTACACGAGCATAAGTGTGAGGTTTGGTGCACCCTAGAACCGGTTTAAACCCCCAGTGGCCTACTTTGCCACTGACCGTTCCAAGGCGGTAGCCCTATTGTCAACCCTTTTGTGTTTGTGATGTCGTTTGCATTTATTATTGCTTTTGCCTTCTTGTTTGTCTGTTTGCGTGTTTGTTTCTGTGTTTTGTGGTTTACTGTCCTCCTTGAATGCTACTTTCCCTGTCCGATCTTTTTATATTTCTTTATTTCCAGATACATTAAACAATGCATTGATGTATTATTACATGCAATGATGTATTATTATTAAGAAGAGTTGACACATTTTCAGTCCATCCATGTCATGCGTGATTGGAAAGAAACCTTCCATTACATAGATGCACAAATCATAGTTCACCATGCTCTCAGTACCTTCGG
The DNA here is from genome assembly GCA_037043455.1 of Cyrtodaria siliqua. NCBI lineage: Eukaryota > Metazoa > Mollusca > Bivalvia > Adapedonta > Hiatellidae > Cyrtodaria > Cyrtodaria siliqua. The sequence continues at coordinate 11,728 of JAWPHD010004830.1, forward strand.
TACTTTGAATGTTTTGCAGTTGATATTCCCGTTCACTTTGTAAACTTGTTCATCATAAGCAGTGAACTGATCAGTCTCCTTAATGTCAGAACACACTATACATTTTTTCGTTGCTCATTTCGCGGTTTGGTGTGCCTGTTTGTAGAAGGTGTTGTTATGCTTCCTGTTTACAAGAACGTTTTGTAAATTGTGTCTCCTTTTATACGAAATTAATGGTGGATCAGGACAAGCCTACTTCATTCGATCAGATTTGTGTAAAGTTTTTAGATGTTTTTGCGCAATGCTGTGGATATTAGGGAGAGCTGAACAATACGTTGTCACCAGAGGGACACGTCCACCGGACTTCTTTGGTCGATTGTACTAAAGCAAGGTTGATCTGCTCGAACTGTTTACCCTGTCCAGGTGTCCACTGGCGTTTTTCGGATCATATCTCCTGCGCGTAGATGTTTGTTATATCATCCCGCCTCCGTTGGTACGACGCTTCTTTTGAGAAATGCGTTTAGCCCTAATTTCGAGTCCGAGTGGTCTCGCTTTTTTCATTGTACTAGGATGTTCCGACTGTTTGTGTATATATATTTTGATCCGATTATTTTACAAAACTTCAAATTATGGTGTTTTTTTTGTCTTTTGAGTGATATGTCTTTTTTGTCTCGTCCCGTGGCCGAGTGGTTAACGACGTCCCGTGGCCGAATGGTTAACGACTTGTCGTTTTTGTCTCGTCCCGTGGCCGAGTGGTTAACGACGTCCCCCCGTGGCCGAATGGTTAACGACGTTGCTTTGTAAACCTTCGCCTCTTACCGCTGCGGGTTCGAATCCCACTGGGAGCTCGACTTGCAAGTGAGGAAGTGTCGATTCTTACGGATGGCGGGAGGTGTACAGTACTGGTTCTACCCAGGAAAAGTGGGTGGTCTGCCTCCACAGTCCGTCATATATAACCTTACATGTGTTGTAAATGACTTTAAACACCATACAAACAAAACAAACTGTTTTGTCTCGCTCACTTTATTGGAGGGCGAGACATAAGGAACAACTTTCCGACGGCGACGGCGGTGCCGTCGACACTTGGTTAAAATTGTCAGTTAAACTTCAAGTTTTTGGAATGTGTATATCTCCAATATCTCTAATCGTATTACTTTGAAACTTGGTATGCACAATAACTTGGGTAATCCCTAAAATTCTGACCAAGCCCCACCTCACTAATGACCTTGACTTTAAAGACAAAAGAACTTAGTACGCAGTATGTCTGGGTCAAAATGTGGTCATTGATTTGTTAAGGTATATGTATATGGCGCAATGCCGTCAATGGAATCGGTATGTACATTAACTGGGGGTAAGGCCTAATCCCCATGAACACTCCCCCGCCCCCCCCCCCCCCACACACACTACAATGGTGACTTAAAGTCCCGCCATACTACGGGCCTTGACCTTACACACCAAGTAAATAGTGTTTGGTTCGTCTTTTGGTTAAAGTTTTCTTTAAAGGGGTTGCATCACTCTTTTCGTGGGAGTCTATGAACCTCAATTACAATGGAGAAACAATACGGTTTTTCTGTTCTAAAGGACCTAAATATAAAAAACATGTTATGGTTAGGGTTAGGGTTAATTAATTTATGAATTATTATGGAAAAAAAAATGAAAAAAAAGAGAGAAATATCATGAAACAAAAATGGTATTTCAAATTTTAGACCTGAAAAATACGGTGCCAACACCATAATTCGTCTGGCATTTGTATCATTAAATTGAAATTCTTTTGAAAATGTATGATTTACTCCCTTAAGACTTAAAAGTTTCATAAATGTTTTAAGGTTTTGATATTTAGTTGTAACATTCACTAGGTTAAGCTCTACCCATCCGGCCCCACCATACCAAGGGCCCTCTTCCTACCACCCCAACCTCCTTGTGAATGAACATGTACATGCCATACTAGACAGCCCTTGAGAACTTGCGATTGGCTTGATAAACAGGAAGTAGAAGAGGTAAATACGATTCTAACTGGCAATTAAGCATCCATGTTAGGCAATATCTGATATCGTAATATACATGATGCAGGTACGTTATACACGATATTTCAAACAGTAAACTTCGATGTTAGATCTCTTAACAGACTTTATACGTAGTTTTCCTCTTAATTTTTTGTCTGTTTACCGACTTGAGATGTTGCTTATAGTCCAAGCATTTGGAAATGCTGAGAGTCAAGGACGGAAACATCTGACTGACCTTGTTATCTGTAAGATGTATACAGAACCTTCAACATTCCACAAATATCTTCCAAAACACAGATCACCAAGATAAGCACCAATGCATCACGTGCAAATGAAAGGATCTTCTACAGAGAAGGGCTGGTTGTAAACAGGCTTAAGATATTGAAATACATTTAAAAAGAAAACATACAATTGTTTCATGCCTTGTTTAATTAGAAGTACAACATTAATTGCAGATTCAGATCCAGGAATTAAGTTTGGGGATGAGAAGTCGAATCTTGAGCGGCGGGCTAAGATGGAACGCCAGCTTGTCCCCCGAAATTATAGCCGAACATGTTCGTTTTCAATACATGGCAAATGATTAATTCTGGTGCCTTTTCAGAATTTGGTTAGTCGTATATTCCATTGCTGAACGACGATGAACCCGACACAGGTCACCTAAAATCCGAAAAGCAAAGGTTAAAACCATGCTGGGTTTTTGGTATTCGCGCACCGCCCCCTGGATCCACCCTTAAAGGGACTGCAGGCGATCTGAAGACTGAAAGCAGTATGGGTAAAAATACAAATACAAATAAAACCGTCACATGGCTTTCACTTTCACTTTCATATTCAATGTGCATATGGAATAAACTAGGCCCCATGATCAGATAGTTAATGAAATAGTTTGCGCATAATATTATAAAAATAAAGCTATTTATATCTACATATTATCAGTTAGAATATGTGTATAGGATTTCCCGGTGCAAACGATTTATTTTTAATTAGCAAATTTTGGTGCGCGCAAATCGACAAAACAGTAAATAGTTTTGGTGTGGGGAAGCTAAATACATAGTAAAAAGTTCAATTTACCTTTTTGGCAGTAATCATAATCCAAAGCCACGGGCGAAAACGCTTCAGCCTCCATGGCCTGATCAAGTTCACTGTTACACAATGACAAATCCGTGTATAAACTTTTGTCATTTCATAATCCTTTGATAAATTTGATACGTCCGTTCTGAGAACTACGAGTTAAATAACGCACAAAACGTAAAACACATGAGGTTATATATTGAAGTTTTAATTTGTGGGGTTGCTTTATCACGCCTACTAAACAGTGTCTCCAGCTCAAAAAAGAGCAATCGTAAAATGAGACAAAGCAACATCCGAGCTAGAGACATCGTCAAGAAATGGCTGTCAAAATGTAAGTATGACCCATGTTTTAGCTATTTTTTATTGTTTTAAGACATGAACTGACAAATCGGAGAATGTCATGCTCCGGGTATAAGCCAGGAACTTCCGTAAAACCCACGATTTGTTCCATATAATGGCTTACCTTTGTTGTAGAACTTTTCTCCCGTGACCGGTAAGCTTGTTTACATGATAAATTTCGACATTCTTGTGTAGTTTAGTCCGAATTCTACACATTAAACATATTGTAGCATCATAATTATATTGGTCCAATATGATGATAGAAACAAATGAGCACCAAAAATACACAGGAAAAGGCATTACTCGGAGAGTTATGCTGAATGTTTTATAAGAGCTGGAGACAACATACGAGAGCTGGAGACAAAACAGGGAGCTAGAGTCGATGCAATACTATTACATACCATAATAAAACTGTCTTAAACCAATTTTAAAAATCAGAAACTACCAATACACCTACCATACTGTCAACCTTAATAGATGAGTGTTGTATCAATTGAATTTTGTAAAAAACAATCCCACCACATGTGCTATTTCTTAAAGTTATTTTCTTCCTTTGTCAGTACTGTTTGATGTTTCATTCTTCATAAAATATATAAAATATATATCTATTTGACCAACGACCATATTAGAATGCAGTGCGTTTTATAAACTGTCTTAACTAGGGGCACACTTTGTGCCGGAGCGTAAGTCCTTTTTATTGTTTTGCTTTGCGACCTATCATAAAGATGACATAACGGGTGGTATCATGCAATTTAGAATCATTGGTAGTTGTATTGATGATTTGCCCTTAATGGTCTTGTTGCTCTGGCTTCTGCCAGGTCATTGAGTACCTTCAATGGGGCTTTCTAGGCTATTGATTTTTGTATTATATTTACACGAGCATATTTGTGTTTTACTTATATTGCCTATTGATGCTGCCTTGTTGGTTAGATATTAGATCATGGCGGGGATTTCTTTATTTACACTGTCCTGTTTTAATAAGATGACAGTAGGGTAAGTGTGAGGTTTGGTACAGCCTAGAACCGGTTTAAATCCCCCCCCCCCCCCCCCCCCCCAGTGGCCTACTTTGCCACTGACCGTTCCAATGCGATAGCCCTATTGTCAACCCTTTTGTGTTTGTGATGTCGTTTGCATTTAATCTTACTTTTGCCTTCTTGTTTGTCTGTTTGCGTGTTTGTTTCTGTGTTTTGTGGTTTACTGTCCTCCTTGAATGCTACTTTCCTTGTCCGATCTTTTTGTATTTCTTTAGTATACAACATGTATAACATAGCATACCCAAGTAAACACCGGTACATCATTTATGACATGGATAAAAATGTAAATAAATAGAGGTAATGTACTGAGTGATCGTTTATATATATTGAATACAATAACGAGTTTTCTAAAATGATATTAAACGGATAACATGCTAATAAATACAATATTTTTACACTCAAAGTTATTGTTCTATTCATATTATAACTCAAAATGTCAAGCGGTTTAGGAGGAGATGTCGTTTGAAGCAAAATGTTAACTACGGACAACGGACGACGGACGACGGACACCGGGTGATCTCAAAAGCTCCTAAAAATCCTAAATATTTAATACATTTTACCTGTTACTTCAAAGTATATACGGTACTACATTTTCCATAGGCCTACCTTATAGCTCTAAGCTCTGTACTGAGCTCCCTAATATAGGAAGCTGTACTTTTTATTACTTGTTTTGAAAGACCTATCTTAGTTTTATCAAAAAAACATACATAAGCCATACATTGAGTATGTTTTGAAAAAACTGTTTGGGTCGGATGGTGCTGACCCACCTACTTGCATGTAGAAACTTGAGGAAAATGTAAAATATACTTATTCTTTTCATTATGCAACACATTATGAATACATTGCATAAATGTATGATTTTACCTTTATAAGTACTCTTCAAAAGTTGAATTTTAAGTTTTTAGCAAGAATCTTTAGTTTGTTTACCTATTCAACCAATCAAAATTAAGAGATTCGGTGTAATAGCTCCTGGAACTTTTTCCCTGCCCGCTGATTGGTTGGTAATTGGTGTAGTCTGATCTAAAGAGACATTCAAACCTGACTCAAGTTGTTTTTTTTTGGCTAAATTGTTTGATAAATTCAATCTGAGAAAAATGATGTCATTCTTTTTGTAGAAAAAAAATCTTTTTGACAAAATATGAGGGCTTAAAAGAGCTTTGGCTAAAGCAAAATTCCTTCGGTTTTTAGGCGTAAATTTAGAATCTTCAAAATGCCATATCTCGACAACCATTCCAATCTTTTGCTTCAAATAAAGTGATTTTAAATCGATTTCATCAACAGCATGTGATTTTCAACCAGTTGAAGCTATCTTGAAAATAATATCTACTCAAAAATGATATTTGTGATTTTCAGGGGTAAAAATTGCAGATTTTACCATAAAATGCCATTGCTTTTGTATATATTCAAAATCTGCCTTCAAATGAATTAATTAACATTATTCAGCAGTTTCTATATGCGAAACCATCAAGAAAACGCAACTTTTCAGTTTAGAAATGACAAACAATAATTCTGAGACTATCCTCCCCAACTCCATTTTTAGGGCCATGCCATGTTTTACAATATGCTCATTACACAAGATTGCCTGTTAACTGTACGGTTTATTTTATATTTTTATTAGATATTGTTTATACAAGTCATTTTAATGTAACCATGCAGCCAATAAGCACTGTTTAAAGTACTGATCCATGAAAATTCATTAAAATGAAGGGTGTGGGGTAGAGAAAAACTTTTGAAAAACATACAAAAGGTCATATTTTTTGCCAACTAAATAATTTATTTTGTAAAATGTATTAAACCGCATAACATATTTGCATATCGACACTAACCGATAGAAGCGATGAACTCAAAGTCAGAGTTTACCTCAACATCTTTTTCAAAACAGACATAAGCGGCGTTTTGAGATCTTTTCGGACAGAGGTAGATTGTCGTTTTCTGACATTTTTGCCAAACACTGTATGCAAAGCCCTCAGAAATGAATAAAACTTAATAGATATACCTTTTAACTGTGTCAAACATGTGCATTACAGGCCAAAATGTATACCAGGTGTCAGATATGGCTAATTTTGTGTCCACAACCCTTAATAAAATAATTTAAATTACCTATGTTGCATCATAAAACTTTCAAATATTTAAAAACGATGAAAAGATTTATAATAAAAGTCAAAATACACCATAATTCAACATTTCTCACACTTTCAAAGCATTGTGTTAGAAAAAAAGTATGTCTACTTACACTTTTACCCTATGCAGAATCTATCTTTAGGTCATACTACACCAATTCATTTTCCATAGGCCTACCTTATAGCTCTAAGCTCTGTACAGAGTTCCCTAATATACATGTAGGAAGCTATACTTTTTATTACTTGTTTTGAAAAACCTATCTTAGTTTTATCAAAAACACATACATAAGCCATACATTGAGTATGTTTTGAAAAAGCTGTTTGGGTCGGATGGTGCTGACCCACCTACTTGATTTTTTTTAATTATGCAACACATTATTAATACATTGCACAAATGTATGCTTTTACCTTTACAAGTACTCTTCAAAAGTTGAATTTTATTTTTTAGCAAGATTTTTTAGTTTGTTTACCTTGTCAACCAATCAACATTAAGATATTCTGTGTAATAGCTCCGAATTTAACCTTAAACTTTTCCCCTGCCCGCTGACTGGTTAGTAATTGGTATAGTCTGATCTACATCTACATCAAATGTTTGTTCTATTTATAGATACATGTTTACAGTTTCACGATAATACAGATTCAGTTTAAACGAAAATCAATAGATTACATGTAAATAGAACATCTGCGTAAGTTAGAAATATGTGTTATAAAGTTAAATAAATACATCACATTCAATTCATTTATTGTTTAGCGAACATATATACCTGGTGTATCGCTTCGTAGAAACCTACAATTAATTCGAATGTCACGATATCATCAGTCTCTTTCGATGATAACCACCACTCCAAATACGTAAGTTTTAAGTAATACTTCTAAATGCATCGACTCTAGCTCCCTGTTTTGTTTCCAGCTCCCGTATGTTGTCTCTAGCTCTTATAAAAAAAATCAGCATAACTCTCCGAGTAATGCCTTTTCCTGTGTATTTGTGGTGCTCATTTGTTTCTATCATCATATTGGACCAATATATGATGCTACACTATGTTTAATGTGTAGAACTCGCACTAAACTACACAAGAATGTCGAAATATGGAACAAATCGTGGGTTTTATGGATGTTCCTGGCTTATACCCGGAGCATGACATTCTCCGATTTGTCAGTTCATGTCTTAAAACAATAAAAAAAATAGCTAAAACATGGGTCATACTCACATTTTGACAGCCATTTGTTCACGATGTCTTTAGCTCGGATGTTGCTTTGTCTCATTTTACGATTGCTCTTTTTTGATCTGGAGACACTGTTTAGTAGGCGTGTTAAGGCACTCTCTGGAATTCATCATTTACAAGGTGTGACATTGTCAGCGCATTTCCTGGGAGAGGGAAAGCTAAGGTATTGACTCTAATCAAGACATGCCAGTATACCACAATTGTTTCAAGAGTTAGGTAAAGATTGAAAACTGACAACAAACTGGTGAAAAGTTGAAGAGTTCACTTGTCGAATGTATGGTACACATACCTGTCAGACAACTGATGTAAATGAATTTAGGTAGCAACTATTTTGTGCAAATAGAACGAATACTGATTCATCACAGATGTACATATCCTGTAAGGATTGTTTAACAACTTAGTGTGAACAAGCCAATTACCAAGCTGATGTCTGGAGATGTTTGGACGCATCATCACATATTAAATCTTCTGTAGGTTATGGATGGAAACTAAATGAAGATGGCGAAATCGGAATAGATCGGACGAATAGTCCTGCAGCTCCTGATCTGTTTTTAGATTTACTTTCTCTCAAGTGTACACGACAATGTAGCTTTCTGAAGTGTACAGACTTGCGGTAATCAATCAAGCTGTGGTGATTCAGATGACATATTGGATATTGATGTCTTTGAAATGGAAGTTCAAGACTAAAGAAACAGTAAAATTGAAGATTGTGTTTTACTACAGTAAGATATTTAAAGAATACCTCAAATTTGTGAATTATACTTTATCTTTCTCCAATACATATTATGACATGAGATTCGCAACAATATGATTAAAACCGAATCACCAGTTAATTTTAAACAACCTTGTCATGGTCAGTAAACTGAAACATGGCCTCTTTTGCCACTAACCGTTCCAAGGCGGTAGCCCTATTGTCAACCTTTTTGTGTTTGTGAAGTCTTATTTGGCCTTTTATTCATCTTATAGTTGTTCTTTGTTTCTGTGTGTGTTTGTGGTTGACTGTCGTCCTTGAATGCTACTTTTCCTGTTCGAGTTTTATATATCTATATTCACTGTGTAATAGTCTTTTTTTGGACACCGTGTAGACAGAACAAGATGGCGTCCAGTAAAACATGCGAGAGGTATGTACATTGAAAATCAACCTCTTCTTTTGTATATTTTGATTATTTCGATCAATCAATTCAACAGACATGCACCTAAATGCTCGATGTTTAAAAACATACCCGTCTTATGCCCATGTTAAACGTTCAAAGCCCGTAATCGGCGTTCAAAGCTGATATAATTCAGTTTTCAAAATTTGAAGCGGTCATCTATCACCGTTTGTGACCATAAGTTCGTTTCTAGCCGGATTTGTGTCCAGTTTGTGGTTAAAATATTTGATATATATTCATTAGAATGCAAGTAACCGCATCATGCATCCATCGAAAGTCCGTTGATGGAGATATTTGAGTTTTAAAAAAATGCGTAGTAAACCGTGTAGACAACGGTGTTTTTGTTGTGGAAACTGTGTAGAGACGGCAAGATTGGCAGCAAAAGTTAAAAAGTTAACGGTGTAGATTACACTATTTACAAACGTAACAAAACGTAACACTGAACCTCACCGTACTGTATTACAGGGAATTATTTTAAGTATATTTACTTATGGTTTTAAAGAAAATAATAAAACATTGAAACACTATAGAGACCCATACATGAATAACTACAGAAACTGACCAAGTCGCATCATAGCATTTTATCCAACTCATTTATTAAGGTCAATAAAACACAGTCCACGAATTCAAGATTATGTGATCATACAGGGGGATGTTGCACACAGGCTGTCATTACGATAGAGAGTAGACGAGATAGTGTTATAGTATATTTATATAGCAAAGGGAAGGCCAAAATCATAATACACACTCGTTTTACCGTATTTTTTTAAAATACCATTTTACAATTCCGTGAGTAAAATTCGCTCAGCGATCGTGTCAGATAGGCTACAAAGGTTTACACAGACCACAGAGTGACGTCACATAATGAGTACATTACTTGCTCACGTCCGAAACGGAGTATAGCTTACCGTTGTTTTATACTGTTGTTTCAAGCTATTTTATTGTTTACTCTACTTTTTAAACCAATCAGATGGGTCAGAATTTCAAATACTTGCACCATTTATTTATGAAGATGTCACTACCAGCGCTCGTCATGGTTTAGAATGTGACCTATACAGAGACTATCGATAAAACCTATCGTAAACACTAAGCCCGATAGAGTTTATGTAGCGAAATCTTCACTACTAAGAAACCACGGTCGGTCGCTATGCTCCCTCCCTTTCGGTTTCTTAATGGTCAGAATTTCAAATGCTTGCACCATTTATTCATGAAGATGTCACTACCAGCGCTCGTCATGGTTTAGAATGTGACCTATACAGAGACTATCGATAAAACCTATCGTAAACACTAAGCCCGATAGAGTCTATGTAGCGAAATCTTCACTACTAAGAAACCACGGTCGGTCGCTATGCTCCCTCCCTTTCGGTTTCTTAATGGTGAAGATTTCTCTTCACAGTCTCTATCCTATACATAGTTTACAAAACAAAGAGAAGCGATCCACTACTCGCTTGTTTTTTTCGTGTAAACCTTTTTATCACATACTTGCGTATAAATACGCTGTTTATGAATAAACAATACGACATAGACCTAGCTAGTCATATCAATCAGGAACTAGTATCCGGGCAATAAAGCTTTGTCATATCGCGGAAATGTTTATCTCGATTCCTTTACCGGAGTGACACGGAAATTACCGATTACTTACGATTGTATACGAATTGTCACGCGTATGGTTTGTCGTCTGCGTTCCATTTGCCGCCATCCTGTTTTCTCGTCAGATTATTGGCTATAACATCTACATATATATCTACATCTGGCCATAACTCAACGGAAATGGCTTCACTAAGAAGATGAATAAAAGAGAGGATAAATAGACAGAAGTAAAATAGAGAAAGAAATAAGGCATAATACACGGACCATAAAGAGAGTTTAACAAATTTATAATAAATTCAATGATATAGTATCATTAGTGGATGAAATGCCTAATCCGAGCCTTCTCTGTTCCTAAAAGCCTTTTCTTTTTTCTTTTATTTTGTGCGACCTTTTAGACACAGTCAGATGAAATATCAAACTTCTATAGTCAGAGATGATCGGGATTACTTATGACTATTCATTTTCTTAATGAGACAATTTCAAATTCAATGGCTTTCATTTTAAATCAAATGTCGCACTGGTATATAGTGTTACTACTGAGCTTGCAGTAATAGCAAAAGTGTGTTTCCATCATTTTCAGCAGATAAACTGAAATGTATATTGTAGGTATGTTTCATTTGTAAGTGAAAGTAGACTTTAAGTTAGTTAGATCAAATAGACATACCTCAAACATCAGATAATCTAAATAATTACTTTTCTTTCCTTTAAAATCATTCATTTATCCGTTTATTTGTTGTATTAAATAAATAGACAGTGGTGTTTAAAATAATTTCCAGTAATACAGTGCGGTGGAGTTCAGTGTTACGTGTGTAAATAGTGTAGTCTACACCGTTAACCATTTTTCACTGTCTACCCGGTTAGCTTTTGCTCCCAATCTTGCCGTGTCTACACAGTTTCTACAACAAAAACACCGTTGTCTACCCGGTTTACCACGCATTTTATTTCAAACTCAAATATCTCAATCAACGGACTTTCGATGGATGCATGATGCGGTTACTTGCATTCTAATGGATATATATCAAATATTGTAACCCCAAACTGGACACAAATCCGGCTAGAAACGAACTTATGGTCAAAACCAGAGATAGATCACCGCTTCAAATTTTTAAAACTGAATTTTATCAGCTTTGAACGCCAATTACGGGCTTTGAACGTTTAACATGGGCATAAGACGGGTATATTTCTAAGCATCGAGCATTTAGGTTCATGTCTGTTAAATTGATTGATCGAAATAATCAAAATATACAAAGGAAGAGGTTGATTTTCAATGTACATACCTCTCGCATGCTTTGATTGCCGCCATCTTATTTTGTCTCCACGATTTCAAAAAATGTCTACACAGTTTCGACTATTAGACAGTGATATATACAGTCACAATAGTGTTGTTTGTGCCGTGTGGTGACCGTAGGAAGTCTCCTCGTACATCCAATCAGTATTGTTATCTTTTCATCCCACAAGGATTTTTTAACATTTCATTGATCAATATTTTCCTTAAACACATGTATTTCTTATACCGTGTTGAAGGTTTTGTGCTCATCGACATTTTGACCCGTTTTATTAGGGATTTCTTTAACTTTCCTCTGATCTATTATTATACACTGAATTCGCGTTTGGACTTCTTTTAACCGTCCGTAAGTTTACAACTATTATTTCTGATGGATCATTGATACGATTCTATTTCGTATCTCTAATAACTACTAACTGGCCCTTATTTCGCTTTCACAGTATGGTATTACTTTACAAATTACATACATGAGTCTATTAGTAAAAACACTTAAAATAAATCTTTCACCTCTTCGGTTACACTCTGCGTCATCTTAACAAACTCCACAAAATAACTCTTCATTTCTTAGAACTAAACCAAATGTACGCCTTATACCTTTAAATCTTAATTCGGCAACCTCGTTTCATGTTCCTTCTAATAATATTAACAGGATTTTAATAACGGCTCAAAAGTTTCAGTTACTCCTCTAGGATCACACGTTTTGAGGAAATACCATATAAAGTCTCCTTTCAGAAATAGTTTAGTCATTCAAGACGCAGGGTATTTCCCTCTATTAATAAGTGCGATTCTAAAAGGTGCAGTTTATTTACAATTATTTACCTTGCAAGTCCACCATTGAATCAGCTGTTAATGTTAGAATGTTTAACATCTCACGTCATTTATGTTTTGACTTGAAATGCACCACATTGCGGTATACAGTATGTTGGACAAACAGGTCCATCTTTAAAAGTTCGATTTCATTAACATGAATTTAATGCAGGTAATCTTAAAAAGTTAAAAAAAAAAAAACTTATACCAACACTTTCGTCGGTCAGGTTAGTAACGTTACTGTTCAACTGGTTGAATATATAATTTATGATAATGACGCTAATAAAAGCTTTAAAATAAAAGCTAGACATATTGCAGAACTTAAGTGGATGACAAACTTGCAGACACCATATCCACTCGGCCTTATGACAATATTTATCAACAAGGAAAAACTTCAAAAGATCCTAATATTGACATAATAATAATATTTTTTTCTATATTTTCTATTCGAAAGCGTAATTCTAGGTTTCATGGTTGTAGGTGCATTGGTAACATCAAACGTAAATCGCGTGTAATAATTTCAGTAGCTGATTTACATACTATTTTTAAACAGTCTGGAAAGAACTCTATGCTGTCACGATTTACAAACTTCGTAAGATCCTTGGTCATGATCACTTTCATACCCTCTTTGTTAAAATGCTTTTTTTTGAACGCAGTGCTTGCTTTGTTGTGGACCAATTTACAGTTTGCCACTATGCTTTCCTCTTTAATTGTGCGATGACCGGACAGGCTGTGGACCCTATGATGACATCTACCTAAAGCCCAAAAGAGGACGGTGACGTTTTATGTTTGTCTGCAGTCTTGTCTTGTCTTGCCCTCAATGGTTTATCCTCCTGTAGCTCTGGCATCTGTCAAGTCAGTGAGTACCTTCTTGTGGGGTTATAAACTGAAAAGTGTACACAAATACAGGTGATATTGTTTACAGCTGACGACACTCAGCGTTATGGCTTAGAGATATGCAGTAGTTATAATTGTGTTTAAACCTCCGCAGAAGTACTCTGAGATGGGATGGTTGTATCTGTGACTATTCATGTGTTCCAGGTAACAAATCATCCCTACCATTTTCACATTAGAATCAGAAACATCACCATGCACTTCTATATCCCACCCATGAAAATTGAATATTACCTCCTCATGCTCAGTGATGTATGTTCCTTAGTCATGACTATATAAACTCTAATTCCTTATCTTATTATCCCCATCACATCCAGCCATTCCTAACAATAATTAGTGCAGTTATGCTTTATTTTTTAATATGTATTCCCAACACAATGTCATCCAAACATACATGTCCAAATTATACACATATCTTAATATGTACTGCAGTAGATCTATATATACGCTGTTTTTCCAAACCAATATTAATTGGTAATTAATTTTCATTTAACACTGTTAACTTATGTCATGAATTATTTGCTGGCGGTGTGAAGTTCTGTTTAGTTATAAGATTACATTTATTTTGGCGCAATTCTTTTTTATATTATTCACAGTGCAGTGGATATTAGATGAAAATAAAGAGTAACTATAGGGTAAAACATGAATAATACTAAAATACAGTCACAGTTTGAAAAACTTTACTCCTAGCTGATTTGTAAGTACATTTCCTGTCGTCTGCAAACTCTGCATCCAGTGAGAGTTGTATACCTGTGCTATTTTTATAGTCATGCACTGTAATTGACACACCTGTATAGCTGGTGTAATTGATAAGACACACCTCTAATCTCTCCCTACCAGGGTAGGGAATGTTTCCTCTTTAATAAGTGTATTGATTTCATTGACATGCCTAGTATTTTTCGAGATAATTATTTAGTTGATTCAATCCCTAAATATTTAAAAAATTCCGAAAGTCCTATAATTTGTATAACAAAAACTATTAGAAATATTATTTTCAACTACAACAAAAAAGTTTCTGACCTTGATACAGTAAATACCACTCCCAAGTAATGTGAGTGTAACACATCAAAATTTATTTAAATCCATCAGGTCATGACATCACTGGTAATTTTGATATTGTTTATAAGCATATTCGGCATCTGTTTGCTAAAGGTCCTAAGTATTGATTACCTTGAACTTTTGATTTGAATGCCTGTCGTGCTCAGATCGCCCAATCCGTTGAGGATTTTAGTATAAAATGGTGTCGTAGAGAACATGCGGACCCAAATTCTCTTTCTACTTGGAATAACTCGATTTTTAAAATTATAGATACACGTGGTAACTTTCATAATGCTAACCCCTCTTACTTCCTCCGAGACCTAGTTTCCTTTCGTAATTTAAAATCAGGAATTCAAGAATTTTTTAATATAATTTTGTTTAGTACTTGCTGATAAAGCAGCTAATAATGTAATTATTGTTTGACGCCTACATTACGTCAATGTTTTATCTCTGGAACTCGATAGCACTAATTCGTATACTCCAGTTCAATCTACTGAGGAGGCTGTTGTTTCACACATATAATTCGGTGCACTACTTTCAAGGATGGGGTAGACGAAAAGCAGAACAAACTGCCAACTGTGTACTGGATTCCTAAATTACATAAAAAATCGTATACCCGCATTATTTCGAATTCTAGTGCCTACACCACCACAAACATGCCCACACGTTTAACTTCTTGTTTTACTGGCGTTAAAGATCACGTTAAACAATATTGTGATGTGTTTTGCTAACAGCAGTTTAGACAATTACACTATGTGAACTTGCCAAGACGTTTGTGAAGCACTAATCTTCCTATCAGATAATATTTTCGTCAGGTATGGAACTACCGTTTATAGACAAATTGTTGGTATCCCTATGGGTAGGAACTGTGCACCCCTTGTCGAAGATTTGTTTTTATATTGCTATGAAAAAATGTCACGGTGAGTCGTTCACCAGATACTCAGGCAGATATTGAAGCCTTTAATGACACCTATCGGTATCTGAATGACATATTGAACATTGACAACCCTTTCGTTTCTACTATGGTTAATAATATATGCCCTAAAGAACTTTAACTTAACAAAGCTAATATTTCTGATATTAATTTTTCTTTTCTAGATTTACATCTCTCTATCGAAAATGGT
The DNA here is from genome assembly GCA_037043455.1 of Cyrtodaria siliqua. NCBI lineage: Eukaryota > Metazoa > Mollusca > Bivalvia > Adapedonta > Hiatellidae > Cyrtodaria > Cyrtodaria siliqua. The sequence continues at coordinate 27,383 of JAWPHD010004830.1, forward strand.
GAAAAAATTAGAAAAATATATGACAAGAGGGATGATTTTAATTTTGATATTGTTAATTATCCCCATTTAGATGAGGATGTTCCTCGAGCAACTTCTTATGGGGTATATGTTTCCCAACTTATTCGTTTTTCTAGAGCTTGTAAATAGTAAGCAGACGAGGCTCTCTACAATGTAGTGGATACCCAAACTTCACAAATTTCATACAAAGCACGTTTTAATGCTAATTCAAGTTCAAGTACCACGACCAATATATCAAAACTATTGATTTTCTGACTTTCCGCGATTAAAGAACATTTTATTAAGTATTGCAGAAAAGCTTTTGAAAACTCAGGAATCAATCTGTTTTGGTCTGTCAAAAACTCTGTAGAAGTTCTTGATAAACTACGGTGTAAGCATTTCCATGCCTCTTCTCTAAGCACCTTTTCCACACTATATACTATTCTACCACATAGTCTAATCAACGATAAATTGCTTTAGCTTATTCAGAAGACGTTTGCTAGAGAATGTACAACTTTTCTAACTAGTAATAATGTCAGGGCTTTCTATACTAATGCCCATATTGATAATTATAATTTGTGGACTTGTGCCGATGTTTGTAGAGCGTTATCTTTCCTTCTCGATAACATCTTTATAAGAAACGGTAACACTGTTTAACGCCAGGTTGTTGGTATTCCTATGGGTACTAACTGTGCGCCACTTGTCGCAGATTTGTTTTTGTACTGCTATGAAAGAGATGTTATGTTGAGTTTGTCACCTGCTAGCCAGAGTGAAGTTATTGATGCGTTTAATAATACATCGCGGTATCTAGATGACATACTCAATATTGATAATGCGTTCTTTGCTCATATGGTTACTAACATTTATCCACCAGAGCTCACGTTGAATAAAGCCAACAGTTCGGATAATGAAGCAGCATTCCTCGAACTTCATCTCTCGATTTCTAAGGATTTCATACATACTAAAATATATGATAACGGAGATAACTTCAACTTTAACATCGTTAACTATCCACACCTTGATGGGGATGTACCTCGTGCTACATCATACGGGGTTAATATCTCCGGCTCATTCGTTTTGCTTGAGCTTGTAATGATGTTATAGACTTCAATGATCGAAATCAAGTTATTACAAGAAACAAAAATCAGCAGGGTTTTCGTTATCACAAACTACGTAGATCTTTCTCAAAATTCTACCGCCGCAACGAAGGCCTACTGGAGAAGTACAACACCAACCTCAAAACTCTTCTTCGACTAGGAATATCACAATCCTTATTTTATTGAAATGTGGTCTATACAATTCGAAGTTAAAGGGGTCTGGCGGATTTCCTGACCACTTTACAAAGTTAATCGGGCAGGATAATAGCGAGGATTGTGTACACATCAAATAGATTCTAGCTAACCTGTAGGCCGTATAGCCTACTGACCGTTCCAAGTCGGTAAACCTGTCTTCATCACCCTTTCTGTTGTATTTTGTCTTTTTAATTATATAACACTATCCAATATCAAGATAAGCAATGTGTACTATGAGGGTATTTCTGGTTGTTCTTTATTAAAACGTTACAAGAAGGATATAGTGTGTACGATGGTCTTTATAAAATACTAAAACCTTAGAAAGAAAATGAAAATAATTATAAAATCATATTTTATCTAATCATATTTTATATAAGATAAGTATAAGTATAAAGGTCGAACAGGAAATGCAGCTTTCACAGATCACAGTAAACCCAAAAAACGTAAAAGGACAAACATGAATGGTAATGTCAACAAAGAATGACACCACAAACACACAAATGGCTGACGATAGGGCTACCGCCTTGGAAAGGTCAGTGGCTAAAAAGGCCGCTTGGGGTTTAAACCAGGTTGTAAGGTGCACCAAACCTCACACTTACCCTACTGTCATCCCAATAAAACGGAACAGTGTAAATAGAAATCCCCGCCATGAACTATTCCCTAACCAACAAGGCAGCATTAATAGGCAATATAAGTGAAACACAAAGATGCTCGTATATATATAAATACAAAAAAACAATAGCCTAGAAAGCCACAAAGAAGGTACTCAATGACTTGGCAGAAGCCGGAGCAACAAGAGAATAAATCATTGAGGGTATGACAAGACAAGATTGCAGACAAAGTTCTTTTGGGCTTTAGGTATACGTTATCACAGAGTCCACAGCATGTTCGGTCATCGCACAATTAAAGAGGAAAGAACTGTATATGCGAACTGTATATGGGTCCAACACCAAGCATGCAGTGCGTTGCAAAATGATAGGATCATAACCTCTTTTGATAAACCTTTTAACAAGTTTAACAAAGATAGTATGAAAGTGATCATGACCAAGGATCTTACGACGTGCGTAAATCACGTCATCATAGAATTCAGGTTATAATAGTCCTTGTCGCAGAAGAGTTCTTAAATTACTTTTATATTTGGAAAGAAGATCAGGGTTACGATAATAAGATGTTGCGAACGTTTTACGAAGTTTATGGTAGCGGTAGCCCTGATGGAGTAGCGTTTCAGTTATACAAAATTTACGAATATTAAAGTCCTCAACTCGAATACTAGCTCTAGAAAAAGGAATAAGTTCAGACACATAGACCCACTAAGAGCCAATAAGAAGTTGCTCGGGGAACATCCCCATCTAAATGGGCATAATTAACAAAATCAAAATTAAAATAATCTCTCTTGCCATAGATTTTGCTAATTATTTTACCATTTTCAATAGAGAGATGTAAATCGAGAAAAGAAGCGTTAATATTAGAAATATTAACTTTGTTAAGTTAAAGTTTATATTATTAACCATAGTAGAAAAGAAAGGGTTGTCAACGTTGAATATGTCATCCAGCTACCGAGAGATGTCATTAAAGGCTTCAATAATATCTGCCTGGGTATCTTGTGAAAGACTCGGTATGAAATCTCTTTCATAGCAATATGAAAACAAATCTGCGACAAGAGTGCACAGTTCGTACCCATAGGGATACCAACAATTTGTCTATAAACGGTAGTTCCATCCCAGAGTTTTCATAAGTTTTAACAAAATATTGTTTAACGTGATCTTTAACGGCAGTAAGACAAGATGTAAAAAGCTTGGAGATTTTGTAGTGGTGCAAGAACTAGAATTGGAAATAAAACGGGCTTTATATGGTTGTTTGTGTAATTTGTGAATCCAGTACATCGTTGGAAGTCTATTTTGCTTTTCGTTATTTCAAAACATTGACGTAATAGAGGCGAAAACCCATAATTATATTATAAGCTGCTTTATCAGAAGGAACTAAAACAAACCGAGACTGCAATATTCCGTATGTGTCGTGATCGGCCGTTTCATTATCATACTCTTTTTTATAGCATAGTGGCGTTGCTTGTGCAGTTTGGCGGCAGTAAAACGTCTCCCTGCGCTTGCAATCAGTAGTGTTATTTATTCGATCTTTGGAGATCGCTCAGCCCGATACTTATATTTAGTGATCGGTGGTACATTTTCAATTTCTTTTGTTTTCTTACTTAATTTTCGATTCGGTGGTTCCACTACTCCTGCCGATAAAAGGCTCTGTGTATTGTTTAACCACTCATAGGATATGTTGTCTGCTTTTTAATGTAGTCTTTTGGCTGTTACTTGTGATACGAAGGCTGCATAACCGCTGCTCCCAACTAAATTCCTTTTTGTTTATTTCGCTCTTCGGGGCATACAATTTTATTAGATCCCGGGACCATACGCCGCTGGATATAGGGGATGAAATAATGATACAAATATTGCTATATCCACCGTCATATGCTTGCCATCTTCGGGATGGTTAAAAATCTGTACTGTTGATTTTTATTAATATTGAGTTCTGCTCAATCCGGGGCTAGAGGGCGTGAGCGGTAGCTAGCATATGTCACTACCGCTCATGAACAGTCTCAATCAAACCGAGACTGCAATATTTTGTATGTGTCGTGCTTGGCCGTTTCCAAAGGTCCATTATCATACTCTTTATTATGAAATTCCTGGATTCCCGATTTTAAATTACAAAATAAAAACCTAGGTCTACGGGAGTAAGGGAGGGGTTAGCAGTATATAAGTTAATAAGGGTATCTATGATGTTAAAAATAGCATTTTTCCAAGTAGAAAGGGTGTTAAGGTTAGCATGTTCTCTACGACACCATGTAATACTAAATTCCTCAATGGACTGGGCGATCTGACCACGGCATGCATTAAAACCAATCACAGAAGGCTATCAAAACTCAATTTTTTCAAAGCACTCGACTTCCAGTCCAACTTGGCCCGTGTAAAGTACCGTGCCTTTTAATGCACAAGCCAAGAATCGAACTTGGACAGCATTGGTGAGAAATGCATGAATTACCACTGTACTTATTAAATAGTGCATATACATGCGAGCATAACAAGTAGACTACGTATGGCTATGCCACATGAATTATTTTTTTATTATTTATTCATTTCAGACTTTGGATGAAAATGAGCAGGACCAAGAGCCTGAAGAAGACATGGAACTGGAAGATGGACCTTATACAGCGACTCCCTTAAACATTGCAGTTGGTCTGTCTGAACAGTCAGGTGCACAGTCTGTCGGTGATTGTGACGACAGCTTCATACAAGAATACCAACAGTCGAATCTAGACGTTTCACTGAATTTCCATGACTATGGTAGTGGACCTATCCCAACAACAACTCCTATAAGGTATGTACATGTATAGCAGTATTATCATGTTTTTGTTTGTATGGGTGTACTTCAAGTTCAACCATATACTGGCCACATTCAACAGTTTGAATATAATTGCCAGGGGTGTGCGCATAAAGAAAGAAAGAAATAAAGGTGTGAGTATGTACAGTGAAAGTTAAAAATAAAAGAGTGTAACATCACTTTACAACAGTATTTGAGTTATGTAGCGACGGTGCTTACCGAGAAAGTTGTTGTGCAAGAATACATGTACAGTCATGTCATAGGCACCGACAAGTACCCCATCCAGTCACATTATCCTGACATCGTGCCGACCAGTAGTAGAAATAGAACTACCATCTAAATGCCGAGCTCTTGACGAGGGGGCTACCAATTTTGTATCGTCTTTAGTTAGACACGGTGATTGGGAATCGAACACACAACCTTCCGCTTAGGGGGAAGTCTACCACAGTAAAAGGCCCACTAGGCAACTGCAGTGTAGTAGAAATATCACATTCATCCAACCTCAGACTCGGATTAAAAATCTATTACTATCAATTGATAACTATGCCAAAAAAAATAAAACTAAGCAGGAACCATTTATTTTGCGTTCCCTGCCTAAGAATGATGGTTCATAATTCATTTTTGTGTAAGGCCAAAACAAAACTTACATGTGGTTCAGGTGTCCTATTGTTTTGGGGCCGACCCTAATGTTTTTTATTGACTTGAACAAAAAATCCAAAAAAATATAAAAATGTTTTCTATAAAAAAAAATTAGAATCTCATTTCTCTACGACCACTAGGGTGACTATTTCGTCCTAGTCTACCCCTAGCTTGATCCCTTAATACTAATTTTTATTATTATCTTAAAGTTTGAAAAATAAAATATAACAAAATCCCTACCTACCTACCCTACATTTTTGGCAGGCGATACCTGAACCACACTCTTTTTTTGGCCTAATGTATTTATGTCTTATCACAATCATGGTGGTTTGTTTTACTTCAGTATAACTTTAAATACAAAAAGTCATTGTATCATAGTCTAGGTACTTTTGTATAATAAATGGTACATGTATTAGGCTAATTAGAATGCCAAAGGAAGTAACCTGTATAAGTGGGTCACTAATCTATACTCGCACTGTTTTCAGTGCTGGTAACTAATAATAATACCGATACTGTTTTGTATAGGCCATTCATGATAAAACTATTTATTTCACAATGTAACACTAACGTGAATGACACATCTCGGGGTGGGTAAATCACATGTGAAATAACTATAATAATTATGTCCTTACCTATACGTATATTACTCTAAAAATCTTTAAACATTTTATGGCTTTTTGTTTCGGATAGAAACATTTCCGTTTATTTCTTTTAAATGGAAGGCGTTTGTGTTTACATGTATACATACAACCATTGCATTGTATGTCAGGCTACTCAGCGACTGTATGTTGTCAAATCCGTACAGGGGCGTAGCGTGACAAATATTCAAGACGCCAAATTAAGCAATCTGAAGTTTTTTTCTTAATTTGAATGGCAATATATGGGAACTAAATGACTTTGACGACGAATTGTTTTTTACTAAGAATAGAAATTTATTTGTGCTATAACTTTTCCTTGCATGAGGGATTTTGAAATAACTTTGCACAACTGTTCACCTCAATGATACGAATGTCACACCCAAAATTCAGGTCCGTACCTTCAAGGTCATGAACCGCTGGATGGATTTTCACCAAAAAAAAAAATTAAAAATATTTCCATAGCAACAAATCTTAGAAAATAATTTTGAAAAAATAATTGATTTTAAAAATTGTCAGCATGATAACTTGATAATGGATGACTCGATTGACTTCAAAATTTACAGAATGTTTCTCTAGGCGACAGGATAATTGAGTTTCAAGATTGTCAGCCCGATAACGTGATAATGGATGACTCGATTGACTTCAAACTTTACAGAATATTTCTCTAGGTGACATAGATGATTCATATTGATTTTGTGCGAAATAAAATCCTGTTTTAATTGGTTTTGGTAATGATAAATATCAAACTTTGTAAGGGGAACATATGCCAGATTTTTCAATTTTGACATTCTCTAAATGCTCCCAATATATTCAATTTATAATTGTGTAGTGGTTTAAGTGGTTTTGGAAATGATAAATATCATCTTTTGTAAGGGGAACCTATGCCCGATTTTTCAATTTTGACATTCGCAAAATTCTGTTAGATTCTCTATGCATTCAATAAATATTTAGTGTGCAGCTGCACAACAAGTTCAAATGGTTCCAGTTCATTGCACATAGGGGCCAATAGAGCTAAAAATAGAAAAAACAAATCTCAAATGACTTGATCTCTTGAACCATATGAAGAATTTTTACCAAATTTGGTGTCGAGCATCCTTGCATTGCACAAATGTCACCTCAATGTGAGGATGTGTCACATGCCCATGACAAAAGTGTTGATGTGGTGGCATCCGTGTCCTATGGACACATTTCAAGTTAATGCAGATTTCAACTTGTAAGGCCTTTTTATTTTTTCACATTTTCAAATTCGAAGTTACGCCATGGTGTAATGGAGTATGCCACGCTATGCCGCTGCCATATACATGTAATTTTATATGGCGGCAGACTTTTTAAAACAAATATCACATACCATCAATTTGTTGTTGTTGTTTTTAGGATGATTGAAACACAGACCTGTCTACACATGGTGTCGAGAGAAATGCAGACCGAAGAATCAGAGTCGGCGCCAACCTTTGTAAGTGTCGGGACGCAGACGGAATGTGAAGTGAAGGACGTTGGTGAACAGACCGCCCTACCTTCATTAGTGTTTGAAGACGTTATGAATAATTCATCCAAAGTGAATTTCTACACTGGAATTCCAAACAAAGACATGTTTAACGCTTTATTTGACGAAATGGGAGATATCCATGAAGGAGGAGGACAGACAAACAATCATTCAAGTGGAGGTCGTCCAAGATCACTTCGGTTAATAGATGAATTTTTTATGGTGTTGATGCGACTTAGATTAGGACTATTGGTTGACGACTTAGCAGACAGATTTTGTATTTCATCCACAGCTTGCAGTAGACTTTTAAATAAGTGGATTGACTATCTGGATGTCAAATTAAATTTTTTAATTATGTGGCCTTCAAAATCTGCTGTTAAATTTAACATGCCCAAAGTTTTTAGGGACAAATTCCCGGATACTAGAGTCATCATAGACTGCACAGAGATAAAAACTGAGACCCCAAGTTCACTTCAATTGAAATCACTAATGTACAGTGACTACAAGTCCCATATGACTTGGAAGTCTTTGGTGGGGATTAGTCCATCTGGTCATGTGACCTTCATATCTGATTTGTGGGCTGGGTCCATAAGTGACAAACAATTAACGGCGAGGTGTGGGTTGATTGAAATGTGTGAAGAAGGTGATGCAATAATGGCAGATAAGGGATTTACAATATCAGATTTAACCACGCCAAAAGGTATCAAATTAATAATTCCTCCATTCAAGCGTGCAAATGTAAAATTTTCAAAACGCGAAGTTCAGAGTACAAGGGAAATCGCGAATGCAAGGATTCATGTGGAGAGACAAATGGAACGGATTAAAAACTTTCGAATTGTGCAAGGTGTGATGCCGATTACCATGTCCAATCGAGCATCTAAAGTCTGGAAGCTGTGTGCTAAATTGACAAATCTTCAGCCGCCATTAGTGCCTCATTAATATGACACAAAGTGATATATATACATTATGTGCGACTTTCTGTCATCACTCTGACAGTGAAATTAATAGTGTTAGTGACATTTTATCTATCTGTCCACCTTTACATGAAAAGATTTGGGGATTCAACCTTTAACCCTTAAAGTGCTGAAACCGGATTAAATCGTTTTTGCAAATAGCATAGATTCAGATCAGACGCAGTAGAACTCGGCATCTGATCAGGATCTATGCTATTTGCTATTCAGATAATAATGATTAACCATTCTGGCTGAATAGCAAACAACATAGATCCTGATCAGATGCAGCGTTCTGCTGCGGCTGATCTGGATCTATGTTGTTTGCAAACGCATTTTAAATTATTCAGCACTCTAAGGGTTAAATGGGCTGAATATAGGTTGATGCCGAAAAACACTTTTTTTGATATTGCTGTATTTTCATCAATTTAGTACTATAGTTTGTCCCACCAAAATTGTCATGCTCATATCATTTTCACTTTTGGTTTATTTAACTGTTTTTTACATATACATCATCGGAATGTTCATATCTCGGGGAAACCTTTTTCACTTTTTTGATTATGGCTTCATTCCGATATTTGAAATAATTCGTTCCCATCACCATAATGTTATTTTGACGTCTCCATTTTTACGCGATAAAAGACGCAAATTACGTCACTTCAAGGCGAATGGTACACTTTACAATAATGCACAAAAACGTTTGAAAAATATACCATAAGAAAGATCTATCTTTTCCGAATACGTAATTCTTTCTTTTGTCTAATCGGTACTTTTCTTTTTTACCATTATGAAGTCCCATAGAAAAATGGGCTTTGTGAGAAAATTATTCATTTGTTTAAAAAATAATTGCGCACAAAAAATGTGACTTTTTTATTATTTACAAAACCGCTTTTATTTTATTTCTAAGTGCAATATATTTTGCACAAGAGCTGAAAATGACGTTTCACTTGGGATGGGACAAACTATAGTACCAAATAAACAAAACAAAAATTACCCAAAAATCTAAGTACAAGTAATTGATATGATTTTTACATAAGTGATACGTACACCATAATTATTAGCTACGTATCACATACATGTATATGAAAACCGATCTTTAAAAACTCATATTAAGTATTTGTACCTAGATTTTTGGGAATTTCTTCTTTTGTTCATTTTATTTCAACGTGGTATGCATGAAAACACATCAATTTAAAAGAGTGTTTTTGGCATCAACCTTATATTCAGCCCCTTCAACACACATCTATTATAGTATAATAGTGAATGACCTCTGTGTATTTAACAACTTATATTTTTGCAAACAAAAATGGAAGCAGATCAGCTGCAATAGAATGATGTGTCTGATCATGATCTATGTTGTTTGCTATTCAGTCTGAATGTTTTAATTTAGCATTATTATCTGAATCGCAAATGGTGTTTACTGTTAATGCAATATGTACCTGTTTTTTGTATAAATTTATTAAACGAATTTCAAGGTACTTAATAAAAGTGTATTAACCTTATTTCCAGTTTATATTTATTTATTTTTAGAGATTTTGGTTCTTTGTACATGTATGTAGATTCAATGTTACTTTCAACAGTATTCCAAGTTTGGTAACGACAGTGCCTACATTCCCAAAGCACTTATATTTATACATCCGGGTCACCAGTCGTAGAACTTTTCTCTAAATGCAGAGTGCCAGTCAAGGAAGCTACTACTATATAGTTATACATCCGGGTCACCAGTCGTAGAACTTTTCTATAAATGCAGAGTGAGTGCCGGTCAAGGAAGCTACTACTATATATTTATACATCCGGGTCACCAGTCATAGAACTTTTCAATAAATGCAGAGTGCCGGTCAAGGAAGCTACTACTATATATTAAAATTATTATACATCCGGGCCACCAGTCATAGAATTTTTCTCTAAATGCAGAGTGCCGGTCAAGGAAGCCACTACTATATATTTATACATCCGGGCCACTAGTCATAGAATTTTTCTCTAAATGCAGAGTGCCGGTCAAGGAAGCTACTACTACATGTTTGTATGGTCTTTAGATGTCCATGGTTATGACTCGAGCATGTATTTCAAGACAAACAAATGAAAGAAGTTTAGAATTTTAATTTAGTACAAAATTATGATTGCTAAACTTAGAGACTAGATATACAAATGTAGGTTGATGCCAAAAAATACTTTTTTGTAATTTATGTATTTTCATGCATAACACCTTGAAATAAAATGAACAAAACAAAAAGTTCCCAAAAATTAAGGTGTAAATAATTAATACGATTTTTTAAAGATCGATTTCCATATAAATGTGATAGATACGTAGCTAATAAGCTACGTGTAGCTAATAAGCTACGTATCACTTATACATGTATAGAAATAACTCCTAGAAAAAATCATATCAATTATTTGTACCTATATTTTTGTGTATTTTTTGTTTTGTTCAATTTGTATCAATGTGTATTAAATGAATGTGAATACATCAAATTAAAAAAAAAAGTTTTTCGGGATCAACCTGTAGCACCTAATATTCATTTCTAACACGACCCACGCAATAAACTACAAAAGCAAAGAAGAAATGAGGATGTGGAAAATTGCCTCATTTACCACGTTGAAGCTACGTATAGTCAATAATAAATACATCGTAATTATAAACCACCGAATAATATAGTTCTAAGTTGTATCGTTTAATTTAACAAACACTTGTGTTAGAATTGAAATAATAACCATCTTGTCGTGATCTTCGAATAATACACGGATCGTCGTTTAGATGCGCAGATATATATCACTCCGGCCTAAAGGTCTTCGTGATATATTCTTCCGCATCTGAACTCCGATCCGTGTATTATTCTATGATTTACCACGGGCAGATATTTATTATTTCATAAATCAACAATGATTAACAACTTCATGAAATTAATGTCATTTCTTCTACATGAAGAGGTCAATGTGATGGTAAGCTCCACATGTACTAAATTTCTCATAAATGTTCTCATCATGTATACTAGTCATGTAATGGAATCCCTCTCTGCACCCGACGGGTGAACAGCTCAGGTACAAAAGCTTTCACATAGAATACATTTAACTTCTTGACAACATGGAGCTGAAAGAATTCATTGTCTGCAAGAATTCTCTCCACCGACATTCCCGCACATGTCCAAACAACAAAATCACACCACTTTCGCCCACTGATCCCAAGCTGTCCCTGTACTTGATAAAAGTAACTGTGGTTCTTTTTCAACGCCAGTTTTCCATCCTTTATACTGCAGAAAAACTTCGAATCTTCTGCACATTCTGCAGGCGTCTTCATCCTCCAATCAAGAGATGACGGGCACTTGATCTCTAGGAGTCCGTTGTGGTCTGCACAATGTGTGCAGTTTACAAAACCGTCTGGGCTAGAACCCAGATGTGGATATTCTGGGGTAACCAACAAACCACACTTTTTAACTGTTAACCCAGGGTGGGTTTTCCTCATTGTCTTTTGATATTGTAGTCTTGCCACTTTCTCATGTTGGCGCCCATACTTGGTATAAATACTGTGAAATGTTCTATAGTTTAAAAGATCTTTCAATGTTGAATCTGGCTTGGTATCGTCCTTCAATTTACAGATTCTACCAAAGTTGGAGGAAGTTAGTCTATCTTCTCTGGCCGTTGTCCATAAATCTGAATCACTTTGATTTCTTGTCAGACATTCGATGGAAATGCATTCGTGTTCATTGATTTTCATAGAATTAAAGTATTCCTCAAACATGGATTTGCAGTAATCGGATCTGATGTTCATATTATCATGAAAATTGAAATCAATGTTGTGCAATTTCGGAATTAAATCCCTCTCCGTTTGAATCTCAAAATTCTTCAACCAACCAGCATTCGATCGCCATCCCAGCAATTTACCCTTAAATTTGTCCACATTAAATGGTTTGGTGACATTATAAATGGGAGCCAGTATATTTCGCTTAACACTGGCATTGTCGCGTCCGTGAACAAACTTGTTAAAAGAGGCATCTTGCGACTTCATTGGCGTCAGTTTTCGTTTTCTTGGATTGTTCCATTTACATTTCACTGAAGTTGGAGCCAGTTTACCGTCCTTCTTCTTCTCAGTTATGTCTGCAACGGCATAAAGAAGGGCAGCAACATGGTTACAGCCTTCTCCTTCACTGTTGAAATAAAAAGAGAAAATGATAGTCTTAATATCGTGTGCATGTCCGAGCATATTCAAGGGGAACATCACATATGGTGAAAAGAGCAAAAATAAAATATTTTGAAATGATTCATTTTTTAAACCGATATGTGAAGGACACCAAAACTATGGAATTAATTTTTTCGACAATATATGAAGACATGCCCCTTTAAAATAATTTAAAAATGTGCATTAATCTGACATTTCAGGCATATTTTTATGTATTATTAAGGCCGTCCTTAAAGGTTGAATCCCTAAATGCACCAAAACTCCACATAATCGTAAAAATCGAAAAGTTTTTATAGTGTAAATATCATAGCATTCTTCCCAACAGTGCATCCATTTCCACTGGATTTGTGCTAAAACATGTTTAAAAGTTGCGTTTAAAGAGGGGTTTCCTATCTCTGCTCACTGTCCCGGTTAGCTATTTTTAGGCCGTTATTATGTAAAAATAAACGGGAATTTCTATGTAGTATAACATACTGGCAGTGGTTGTTTGATAAATCAAGTGTAATCATGTGCAATAAATAATTGTTACTAAATCTTTTGAAATAGCTATCTGCATCTGATAGATTGTTATTTCTGACACAAGAAAACATATTTTTCTGAAAATTTGAATGCAAGACAGACGATTTAGGGATTCAACCTTTAATGAAAATAAAATGTTTTTGCTCACTGCCCGATCCCATGTAAAATAATTGGTTAGATCATAGGTAGGGTAGTTTTTTCTTCCAGCAAGTTTAACTTCTAGGCCATATAAATAGAGAATAACAGGTTAAGTACTGTCTTTTTAAATAAGTTTTATCAGAAGAGGTTGATATGGTACGAAAGGACGAGCCTTGGCAAGCCCTTGCAAAACCATATCAGCCGAGTCTGAGAATACTTATCTCAAAAGACAGTAACCTATTATTTTATTTATCGTGTCAAACCACTTTTTCTAAAGAGAGTGTACAGTATGTATTTGCTGTGAAATAAAACTTTTAAAAATATAATAAAATGATGTAAGCGGAAGAATCTACATTACGGATGTCCTCAGACTTTATGATCGCATTAAACAGTTTCTCAGGTCATTGACATGAGAAAGGTTTTCCATCTTAGTCAGCTGTTATCAGTGTGTTGTTATGGTAGTGACATGATCAAATTAATTCCCAGTTTATCATCCCCCGCACAATTGTGCCATTTTTATGGTCTGTCAGGCAAGTGATAACAAAAAAAACTGTCAGGCAAGTGATAACAAAAAAAAAAACTATTTGGCCTAAGGCAGTGTTCTCCCCAGGCCATTAAGGCACGTCGCATGCAACAACCCTTAATTTTGGATGATTAATAATAAAATTGTCATTTTTCAATTCTATATCATATAATTAAGATTCAGTGGCATTTTAGAGCATTATTACAGCAGAGACAAGATAGAATTCAATGAAATTATGATAATATATGCTTTTATGGATGCTTGAAAATGTGGATAGCATAGCAAAATTGCATTTCCGCGTGAAACGCAACAAGTCTTATCAAATTAATTCCTTGTTTATCATTCAAATTTTGGGGTGTATTTTTTTTTAATTCACCAGCTAATTAATACATGTAAATGACAAAATAAAATTGATTGAGGCGGCACAAAAAATCGGGAGTGAGCGGGGATGATAAACTGAGAATTAATCTTATATGGCCTAAATGAGATAATCTTAACTTACCCTGCTGTACAACTACACTCTGCTGAATTAACACAACCCGTCATCTTTGATAACATCACCCACACACTGTAATCAGGACACTGCTTCTTGTTTGCTGATGGCATCGATGGTATCGCCTTGCATCTCACAAAGCAGTGACTCTCATTTTCGTTTGGTTCATTAATCTGAAAATAGAAAACAGCAATTTTTAAGTTCATATTTTGAAATAGATTAGATTTTCTTGCATATCAGATAGAGTGTGCCGCGTTTTTGACCAGTGCTGGAAATTTCTATCTTACACAGGTTGGCGGGGGGTAAGATTATAAGTGTCTTGCATGGTTGTGAGGTTAAGACAGGGATATCCGATCACGAGGATATACCTTTTGTGATCGGATATCCCTGTCTTAGCCGAACCGTCATGCCAGACACTTTTTCTTGCTGCTTGCATACCATATACGCCCATGAAACTAAGAGTCATGACTCAGAAATTAGACGTTCGATTTATGGCGCCGCTTGAGCGCTGCCCCCAAAAAAAATCAGTCCCCAGCTGTTCGACTGTATATATATATATGTTTTATAAACTTTTAATCTAAGCAAATCATTTATTAATACATAAAATATCCATTTTCGTCTTACAAATGTCCCAGTTTCTTTTGTTGTGTTATCCAAAATACATGACTTTGTTTTTACTTTTACATTACAGTTACTATTTTTAGATTCAGAAACTGTCATTGGCACGCGCGACTCATTGACCGTAACTGTCTTTACCGGGGTGGGTAAAGACAGGAATATCTTACACAGGCGGAAGACAGTACATAAAACACAGAAGCATGTTCATATACTTTTAAGTACACCCTAAATGTGTGCGACTATGCCAAGTTTAATACATTCTGTCCAAAAATAAAGATTTTGAAAAATCTGCTCTATCAATCACGAGATCAGAAAATCTTTTGATTAACAGATAATCCATTGATTTATAGATTATCTTTAGAAAACCAGTTTTCTTCTACCTGTTAATTGCGCCAAAAATAATTGAAATTGTGTAAATAATAATCAAAAATGGTTTTATATGTTCAAACATCTCGAAATGTAATTATCAGATTATATATACAGTAATACACACCTCAACACTGTGTACATGTCCATCTTCATACATGACCTTCGATTTCAATTGACGTTTGGTGTTCAGCTTGTACACAAAATAATTGTATATGTCCTTTTCACTGACATCAGGAATGAGCGCAACATCGTTTGTCCAAGTATCAATGCAGGAGGGGTGCTTTAATTTTTCCCCAACGGGTGTTTTCAGTTTTTCAGTTTCTCTTTTTGACGATTGTAACCGATCGGTAATTTGCGCATCGAAAACACTCGATAATCCCAATTTATATGCGCCTTTCACCCTTTCAATTAACTCAGACTTCTTTCCTGACACATGCTGCCCAACACACCGTAAATAACTTTTCAACTCGTCCATTTTACAACTGTTTAATGAGTCATTTTTACACGCATCAACAACTTTATCTTCTTCAGCCATTTTTATCTCGGTAGTCCCCGGAAGTAGAATTATCGATTTTCAGGGGACGTAAGCGATGATTTACTAAGGGAGGTAACCTAGTTAAGGGAAAGAACTATAAGCAATATAAGTAAAACACAACATTTCTTTGGGTTGACCAGGCAGTAGAATTTTATAACAAGACATATAAGCAATTCCTTGATGATAATAATATTAAAATGTATCACCGGTTTAATTTTGAAAAAGCTGCAGTAATTAAACGGTTTAATAGGACATTAAATGAAAAAATGTGGAAATATTTCACAGCAAACAACACAAATAAATATTTAGACTTGTTGCAGGCAAGGGTTGATAAGTATAATAACACAAAACATCGGAGTATTAATATGACGCCAACTGTGAAACAAGTGATGAGAAGAATAAAGGAGAGGTGTATTTCAACATGTTTGAAAATATGAAAAGCAGTCAAATTAAGCAAAATTTTCAAATAGGAGACAAGGTTCGGATCAGCAAATATAAACGAACGTTTGAAAAAGATTATACTCCAAATTGGACTGAAGAAGATTTTTGATGAAATTCAAAACACAAATCCTGTGACATGCAAAATAAAAGATTTTATCAATCAAACAATTGATGGAAGCTTCTATGAATTAGAAAGAATAAAAGCAAAGCAAAAAATATTCAGTATTGACAACTAAATACGACGTGATTATAAGAATAAACAAGCATTGGTTAATGGAAAGGTTACAATGAGGAGTTTATTAGTTGGATACCGTTTAAGGACATTTAAGACATAACAGCGCGTTAAAGATATGAACATATAATATATTACTATATAATTAATGGAACAAAAAATGTAGAAAAGGTATGCAATAAACTTGAAGAGTTAAAAAATAAATATCGAAAACTATTGCTAGTAGATAAGCTAAGTCATGTAGAATATGATGTGATTCGTGCTGATTTTCTAGATACTAAAATAATCAAATTACTAAACGAAGACGATTATAGCCGGAAATGGATTATCATCTTAAAACACTGGACGAAAATAGGGGAAAACTTCTCGATTTGAAAGGGAAATATACGCGTGCAGGAATATGAAATGTTCTATGATAAAACATGATATGTATAATGAAGACGAGGATGATTGCCCTGTTCCTTCCGACTTATTTTGATCGCTTTAAACATATTTTTGAAGGGCCGGATAAGTCATTCGGCGCTCCGAAGATACTTGACCTTGTTTTGTAAAGATGTTGGAACGTTGACCTTCGGGCTTGGAACATAAGTAGCAGTTTTAGGAGTTTATTATCCACTTCCGTCTTATAGTTCCTACACTAGAAAGCATTTGCAACAGCCATTTCACCAAGGTTCGGAAATAATCTTGGTTTGCTAATTGTGTTAACTGATTAAAAACTAGCTACGAGTAGTATAGAAACTGAGTGTATCGGCGAAGTTTTTCCCGAGTGACCTTCTCACAGCAATCCAAAATTTGTTTTGGGGCTGGAATGCACAAGCTTGAAATCAGTTAAGCTGGATTTTCCAAACGATTACAATCTTGACTTTGCGGCCGCGACTAACAAATACACTAGTTGCTCCAGGCACTTGAACGAGGAGAAAACTGCGCTGGTACGCTTAGTTTCTAACTACTTATGTTAACTTTCGGGACAAAGAAACGTGTGCACTAACACAAAATACAATCTTGAGTTGAACAAAAATACAGAGGACCAAAATTGATCGAAAATCAAAAATGTTGCTTTTTTAAATGTACTGAGTATAATTTATTAACTACGCTAACAATTTTTAAAAGTCGAAATGAAACACGATTTACAAATCGAAAACTACTCGTATATTCTAATTATTGATAATAAAATAAATCAAGATTGCCGTGCGTCCCTTTAAGCCCGCGCTATATATTACATTTGCAATTGTAATTCAAGGTATTGGATTAAGTATTGGTAAAAACTTATTCTGTCTAAAAATTACATGTATTTACCCGAACAAGAAAGAGGCCACAATCCAGAATTAAGCTATGAATAAACCAAATCTTTACCTTTACACAAATCGGATACATGCAACAGCCTACAACTGTGTTGAACTTCATGATTGCTTTTGGTTATTTGTATTTGGTACTAATCACTTACCTTGTCTTATCATTACATTTATTTACCCTGACAATAAATTGAATTGAATTGGATTATATAGTCGCACCAAACAGCTAAGTATTAACAAAAACAAATCTATCCACATTTAGATGGGGATATTTCCCGAGCAACTTCTTATGGGGTCTATGTGTCTCAACTTATTCGTTTTACTAGAGCTTGTACTCGAGTTGAGGACTTTAATATTCGTAATCTTTGTATAATTAAAATTGTAACCATAAACTTCGTAAAACCTTTGCAAAATTTTATTATCGTAACCCTGATTTTCTTTCCAAATATAAAAGTAATTTGAGAACTCTTCTGCGACAAGGACTATCACAACCCGACTTCTATGGTGACGTGATTTACAAACTTCGTAAGATCCTTGGTCATGATCACTTTCATACTATCTTTGGTAAACTTGTTAAAAGGTTTATCAAAAGAGGTAATAATCCTATCATTTAGCAACGCACTGCATGCTTGGTGGTGGACCCATTTACAGTTCCCTCATTGATTGTGCGATGACCGGACAGGCTGTTGACCCTATGACGACGTTTACCTAAAGGACGGTGAAGTTTGATTTTTTCTCCAGTCTTGTCTTGTCGTGTCCTCAATGGTTTATTCTCTTTTTGCTCTGGCTTCTGCCAAGTCACTGAGTACCTTCTTTGTGGCTTTCTATGCTATTGTTTTTTTGTATATGCACGATCATCTTTGTGTTTTACTTATATTGCCTATTAATGCTGCCTTGTTGGTTAGAGAATAGTTCATGGCGGGGATTTTTTTATTGATACTGTCCCGTTTTATTGGGTTGAAGTAGTTTAAGTGTGAGGTTTGGTGCACCCTAGAACCTGGTTTAGGCCCCCAGTGGCATTTTTTGCCACTGACCGTTCCAATGCGGTAGCCCTATTGTCAACCTTTTTGTGTTTGTGATTTCTTATTTGGCCTTTTATTCATCTTTAAATATTTTCTTTGTTTCTGCGTGTGTTTGTGGTTGACTGTCGTCCTTGAATGCTCTTTATTTATATCTATGTTTACCTTTACACAAATCAGACACATCTAACAGCTTACAACAATGTTCAACTTCATGATTACTTTTAGTTAATTGCATGCTTCTTTTACATACATTTAGAAAAAACTTCTAACATATTAAAACGGAAGTTATCCTACGTATAAGTATCATATTTGTTTTGTGTACACTAGTGTGAACTTATTGTAGACTTTAGTAGTGAGCACATACATTAGGATGTATGGATAGTTATGCACATATCAATGTGTGATAAAACTGATAAAAACATGTCCTAATCGGTTAGTCATACTAAATATGCTCTGAAACTGGTTGGAAAACACGGAAGTACGTACGTTTGTATTTGTAATTTTAGATCAACGGTATAAACATGTATTAAATATATGATTTGGCCGATATTATTGTTTCAAGTAAACGTAAATACAATGCAAGTAATCAAAAAACAAAACAAAAGAAAACAACTTTGTACCAACACTTTCGTCAGTCATGTCATAATTTCAGTAACGTCACGGTTCAACTGGTTGAATATTTAATTTATGATAATGATGCAACTAAAAACTAAGCACCAAACCTTTATTCGCCGTATTTTAACCCATATGAAGTATATTTATGGTTTCTTTTATCTGGTGTTAAGGTACTATAGCTCTATATACGGCTAGTGGGCGTGTACCGAAAGCAAATGGGAGCGGTTTAGCGCTTGTTTTACTAACAAATTCAAGCTCGTGAAACATGGGGAAACCCGTGAATAAGGCAGTTTTATAGCGCTCCTATTTCATTTCTTTACCTGAGATAGACAAAGTAACATCAAAATTAAACACCCATCCACTGAACAATATTATAGCCTATGCGAGTTTCAAACCCATGACTTTCGGATTGACAATGACTGAGCTTTGCCATTGGGCTAATCCAATCAGTTAATCACTAGCGTTATTTTTATCGATATACAGTTAGCATTGAAGACGTTATCCTTTGTTCACATTGTGTGTGATTCAATGCGTTTCTAGGTGCATAAGTACACCAAAGACCTTCTGAATTAAAACGCCCGAGGAAATATAGATTACAAACTCCAACGTTAAAATAGTATACTGTGTATATTTTGTTGAATTAACATTGAGAAATAACCCAAAATCCATTATTAAACGAATAGAGATTTGACATGAAAAGTAGTATTTCAGTCGTCTCTTTGGCCTAATGGCTATGTATACGGATAGTCTATCTATCTATCTGTTTATATTGCTATACTCCCCTCACGGGTATTTTAAGCAGAAAAAAGTGCGTTTGTCGGTGAGAATAGTGAGAAAAGTTAAAAGTAGATTGATAAGACTATCAAAGTGAATAAGTGAAATAATGGAGTGTTAATAGAAGAAATAAAAAGAGTTTAAAAACAACAACTTCCGGATCTCAGTGGTGATTCAACTGGCTGACTGACTGCCTAAACAGATCTATGTTTGGTAGGACAGCAATACTATGAGGAAGCGAATTCCATAGTGTGATTGTGTGGGGAAAAAAGAAAATTTGTAGAAGTTTGCATTTGTATGAATTTGTATGAGAGAATTCGGGTGCATGCGTCTTGTCATTCTGATAGGGTGTTGGAGATAAGGAGGCATTGGAATTTCAACCTGGTGATGGAATATTTTATGAAACAAGAACAATTTTGAGTCAGTTCTTCTGTCTTTTAGTGTTCTCCAGCCAAGATTTGTTTGCATATCTGTTACACTGTGATATGGTGAATAATTTGTTTTTTTTACCCATCTGACTGCGCGGCGTTGTATAATTTCTACTTTATTTATGTTAGTAAGAGTGTATGGTGACCAGACTGTGGATGCATATTCCAGTTGTGGCCTAACGAGAGTGGTATATGCAAGTTCGCGTACTTTTTCGTGTTTTGTGGGTATGTTTCTTTTTAGGAAGCCTAAAGTTATGTTTCCTGTTGTTGTGATGCGATGAATATGTGTGTTCCAGGATAAATCATGAGATATGTCCACGCCTAGATATTTTGCATCCGACAGCTCTTCTAGTGTTTGACCATGAAGTTTATATCGGTGTTTTAGGGAGTTTTTATTTCTGGTTATATGAAGATCTTAACATTTACTGGGATTGAACTCCGTGTCCCACTTGGACTCCCATTTCTCAAGAAGAAGAAGATCAGATTTAATGTTTGACAGTCAGACGGGTTATTTATAGTGATGTAGACTGCGGTGTCATCTGCAAATAATCTCACTTGTGAGGCAATAGATCCAGGGAGATCATTTATGTAAAGAAGAAAGAGAAGGGGTCCGAGAACAAAGCCTTGTGGCACACCAGATGTTACAGGTACCTCAGAAGAAGTATCCCCTTCTAGAACAACAGTTTGAGGTCTACCAATGAGAAAGGAGTGAATCCACTTAGTAACAGTCGGTGAGGCGCCATGTTCATGAAGTTTAAAGAGAAGTTTTAGATGATTGACCTTGTCAAAGGCTTTACTAATATCCAAGAGAATTAAGTCAGTTTGCTTAGAGAGAGAGAGATTTCTAGTGAGGTCATCCACTAGTACGAGGAGCTGGGTTTCACAGGAACGTCTTTCCCGGAAGCCGTGTTGAAGATCATAAAGTATATTATGCTGTTTGAAATGAGATGACAGGATAAATCATGAGATATGTCCAATCCGGAGGTCTCGATTTCTAATCCCGTTTTGAACGAACTATTTCCCAATGATTATGACAGTGATTATTTTTGATATCGATATAGCTAAACAGAGCGACGGATTAAAAATGATGTCCTGGTATAGGATTCTCTTCTTATATACGGCTGTACGGCCATGTTTCACAAGCTTGAATTTGGTAGTAAACCAAGCGTAAAAACCCACCCATTCGCTTTAGGTTAACGCCCACACGCCTTATATAGAGCTATAGTATATCTAAATATAGAATGATTAAATGCAATCAACCCCGTAGCCGTATTGTTAGCTTTGTACGACGCATAGTTTTGACACGACCCTCAATTGTCATGAACTTTCGGTGTATCATACATGACATCTTTATCTCATTCAAATTTGATTTTGACATCTAGGTAGAATTGTGGAGAGCGGATGGAATGGTTGATGTGCACCATACCATCACTTCTAGGACTTAGGTACGGTACCAGGAGTATGGTACACTTATAAGACTCATGGAGGAGTGCGACAGAGAGCAATTGGTGCTGTTGAATACAGGATTTTGGTCATTCAAGCACATCGACAACGATTTGCCACTGCCACCATACTGCGTTCTGACCTGCGTAATGCATCAGGAGTTCGTGTTTCAATGCAAACCATTAGAATAATGCTGCACGAACATGGTTTGCCATTGAAGAGAGCGGTATCTGAACATGCGCCTTGAATGGGCAGTGGAACATGTTCGTTGGAGACATGCCGACTGGCAAAATGTTTTATTGACAAATGGTCCACATTTTGTTTGGACTTACGGATCGGCGAACCAGGGTCCGGAGACAGTCGGAGAGAGATTCCATGCTGCAAATAGTGCAAATAGTGCAGAGCACGACAGGAAGTGGGTGGGTCCATTGTGGTCTGTGGTGGGATCAGTTGGGACGGCAACAGAACTATACGTAATGGCCCCATGATTGGTCAGTATTACAGAGACGAAATAGTCTCTGCTCATGTAAGCTCCAGTACAATCGGGAATGAATTCATGGTCTTTACCGTGCATGCATCGTGCACGTCAATAACTGGATAAAAGAGTTATCAAACGTATGGATAGGCCTGCTCGCTCACCCGACTTAAATCCCATACAACATGTTTGGAACCATTTCCGCTCGTTTAGTTCAACCACGCAGCTTTCAAGAGCTTGAGAAAGAATAAGATAAAACTGGACCATCAGGACCGTAATCGGAAGCATTGGGAGGCATTGCCAGTCAGTAATTGATATTCATGGGTCACATACTCGATAAACCAGCCACCGTAAAATTGAAATCTTGGTGCTTAGCAAACTTTGAGTAGTAAACGTCAGTCGCTGATTTACATATTTTTTACAAACAATCTGATTTCAAACAGCACTCTATGCTTTCACGTCTAACCTCTTTGTCCATTTCTTCGCTTAAGCTGATCGACGATTCTTTCGTACAGATTGTTTGTATACCACTGCTTCACAATTCAAAGCTTGGTGTGTGATGTCTCATGCCTTGCTTCTTATTAACTCTGTAATTGATGTTTGTTTTAATGCGTGATTTTGGTTGACTGTGTTCTATGAAAGCTACATTTCATGTACGCCTTTTATACCTACTTTGATTTTTTGTATTATTGCTTATTCTTCTATCTTAAAATATATTGGTCTTATTAAACAACTTAACATTCTAACTTTGATCTACGACAGCCCTTGTTTTTTTACATTATCTTTCAAACTATAATAAATACGTATGTTTTATATTTCAGATATACATTCAATGGGTACAACTATTACAACTGATCACACACCATCATATGGGTCGATTTACTTCAAGAATTATTTTGGACTCCGCTTATACTTCAGTCACACATTTCGGGCGGCTCGACTTGAGGTCCTTTGCCTTCTCGTTTTGTGTAAACAATTGATATATTGTTTACAACTCGGTTACGTAGGTTTTCCCCGGGACCTCCGCTATCCTCGTACATCAAGACCTCGCTAACGATGTCATCCGCGACATCGTGCGTGATTAGTAATGGGAAGTTTGTTTCGTAATACATTATTTTGACACTGTACAGTAAAGTTAATGGTGAGTAATGCACGGAATAAGTGGCACGACTTCGTCGTAGAATTACGGTCATGAGGTACCATTTATAGTACGTCTGTAAAAAGACACTAAATGTATTATGATTGCAATATGCACACAAAACACATATCCTTCACAACCGGAGCAGGTCAAATTATAATAAACAACAAGATAGCATATGCCAGTAAGTTTGATTTTAGGTTAACTTAATAAACAAAAGGTATACTGTTAAAAGAATAAACAAGTATCGAGTGTGACTAAAGGTGACTGTGGAGGACACCGGAACAGCTCCCCAAACTGACCGTTGTTCAACATGACATTGTTGATCCTGAAATAGATGTTAAGAACAATGTGTGAATAGTATGACAGCGTTTGACTTCAAATTATGAAGTTTGACGGATAAAATTTCCATTAAAATTATCATAAACAATAATATAATTATAAAGAACAGCATGTCGGCACTTCATTGTCATATTATAATATCAAATATTTCATTTTCCCTTTATATAAAGAAAAGCACTGTAGCACCTTTTATTTCACTGATATATAAAGAATCCATGTCAGCATGTTTCATTTACCTGTAATATTAATAATGTCAGTATTCACCTTTTATGCTGACCTTACATTATTAACATATACTCACTCCTGAGTTTCGCTCTGTTTGATGTAAATTCAAAGTATACACTTCAATGGAATAAATAAAAGAGATACACCGATATGAAAATTAAAATTGAATTGGCCATTTATTTAGTAAATGGCATAATTGAAAAGTTCAAATCATATCATAAAACATATATAATATTCCGTGTATTTATTAAATTTGAATGAATAACATCAAAGGTGGGGGACGAATATAAACGCCAAAGGTGGCAAACTAATATAAACGCCCCAATACAAGAACATAAAATGAAATAAGAAATAATATCTATGATCTATATCATGGTATATGCAGATATAGAAAAATATGAGGTTTTTGGGTGGGATGGTGGGTTTCCTTTCTTTTTTATTTTCCCACTCGATCAAAGGTGATGCGTTATATCTACAACAGCGTGGAAACCACTATTTTCTACACAAGCATTAGAATAGTTCAAGCAAAACAACTTGAAACAAATGATTAATATTGTATTGTAAGTAACATAAAAACATGTATGTAACAATAAATTATTATTTATGCTGACCTTACATTAACCTATACTCACTCCTGAGTTGCGCTCTGTTTGATGTAAATTCAAAGCATACACTTTCAATGGAATAAATAAAAGAGATATACCGATATGAAATTGAATTGGCCATTTATTTAGTAAATAACATAATTGAAAAGGTATTCAAATCATATCTTAAAACACTCATGTATAACATTCCGTGTATTTATTAAATTTGAATGAATAACATCAAAGGTGGGGGTAGAATAAAACGCCACATATTGCTGAAATATCTACCTTAGTAGGTATTACAGCAATAACCCCATCCGCAACTGTAGAGTGAGACAAGTATGTGAACTGGAAATTACAATTGTTACATTCATGTAAGCAATGAGTAAACACATGTGAATATACTACATTTGACTAGATAAATTGCAAATTCGCTGTAAAAGTATACATAAAAATACTTTTGGTAAATATACATTAATGTACATGTAATGAAATAAGAAAGCAATATTCGAAGCTAAAACACCCTTAACTTCTATCAAATCTATACTGTTACATTATTGTTACAAACAGAATAGTTACACAAGAAAACATTTCCAGAGGCCCCTGTCCCCAGGGTCTGTTTTTCCTGTGTTGACATTATAAAAGTACTGTACATGTACATGTATCTTACGCTAGATAAACATGGCAGAGACCCCTGACCCCATTCCATGATTATCAAACATTAACATTACAATTACCATAATAACATTGTGTTTACATGATCATATACTTACGAAAAAACACCTGCTTATATTTTCAAAACTGGAATTCTGATATATTTTTTAAAAGCGTTTGAAAACCACCGGCCCATCAACTGCATTTTTTCATCAGGGATATGCAAATTATCAGCGGTTGTAGCTGCACCTATACGGAAGCTGTGCCCTTTGTAAAATTGAGTATTACAGCCTGTCCAACTTAAAGAACGGTTCAAAAGTTTGTGGTGAACAATTACCTAGAAACAAGAGTTCCATCGATAAAGGAGAATAAGGGCCCAGTTGATGGCATAGGCATTTGAATATAAGCAAATAAAGCATTAAAAGGGCATTGGTTTATGTTATCATTGCAGCTTTTGTTTACTTCCTTTGCTATCTGGTTAAACATAGCTGCCAGGTTTTTAGTGAAACAAACATCAATGAACAGTCTAACATCCTCCATGGAAAAAGAAATATAAAAAGATCGGACAGGAAAAGTAGCATTGAAGGAGGACAGTCAACCAAAAAACACAGAAACAAACATGGAAACAGACAAACAAGAAAAGTAATAATAAAAGTAAACGACATCACAAACACAAAAGGGTTGACAATAGGGCTACCGCCTTGGAACGGTCAGTGGCAAAGTAGGCCACTGGGGGTTTCAACCGGTTCTAGGGTGCACCAAACCTCACACTTACCCTACCGTCATCCCATTAAAACAGGACAGTGAAAATAGAGAAATCCCCGCCATGATCTAATCCTTAACCAACAAGGCAGCATCAATAGGCAATATAAGTAAAACACAAATATGCTCGTGTAAATATAATACAAAAAACAATAGCCTAGAAAGCCACAATAAAGGTACTCGATGACTTGGCAGAAGCCAGAGCAGTAAGAGAATACACCATTAAGGGCACGACAAGAAAGATCATGGACAAACATCAAACGCCACCGTCCCAATTGACTTTAGGTAGGCGTCATCATAGGGTCCACAGCCTGTCCGGTCATCGTACAATTAAAGAGGAAAACATAGTGGCGAACTGTAAAAGGGTCCACCACCAAGCATGCAGTACGTTGCCAAATGATAGGGTCAAAACCTCTTTTGATAAACTTTTTAACAAGTTTAACATAGATAGTATGAAAGTGATCATGACCAAGAATCTTACGAAGTTTATAAATCACATCACCATAGAAGTCACCATAGAAGATGGTTATTTGTATTCTTTACCTAATGTTGTGTTAATGAATTGCTTATATACAGTAATTGCTGTCTGATAGGTTTGTTGACTTGACACGCCCAAAGCATTGTTCAACAAGTCAGTAGTCACACTTTCTAAAGAATCAACCTCTCTTCTTCTATGTCCATGACCTTTAGGTTCTGGAATGGACACAGCTGATGGAATTCCCGAATCTGTAGATGAGACAATTTGTCTGCTAATATATTTGTTAGACCAGCAATGTGATAAGCCCGAAAAAGAATGTTGGATTTCAAACATTGAACCACTAAACGTCTTACTAAATGCATGATTACTTTATCTTTTGATGTTTGCTTATTGATAATATAGACAGCAGCTAAATTATCTGAATGAAACATAATGCATTTGTTGTTGAGCTGTTATATGGTAATTGTTCCATGAGTCTGGCCATTGCTTTGTAAACCACTGATATCCAAGATAACCACCGAAGCCAATATTACTCGCATCCGTATAGAGGTTCAGAGTAGTTGAATTATGTCCCATATGTCAGACAAAAACATAGACTTTTCATTGAAAGTTGTTATGAATAACGACCATGCTTCTAATTTAGCTCTGGCTTCTTTATTAAGCCGCCGTTTGTGATGTGGTTTCTTTAATCCTAAAGTGAGATTAATAAGCCGACGCAGAAATGACCGACCTGGTGCCTGTCAAAGACTGCTGTTCTCTTAACGTGATTTTTTCCTACATTTGAACTTAGACAAAATGTTCTGAATTTTCAAAAGTGTGTCAATTGGTAGACGTTTTTCCATGGCATTAGAATCAATTTTAATACCAATAAATGGTAGTTTGGTACATGATTGAATTGTTTTTCTGCTTTAATTGGAATGCCTAAATTTAATACCAGTTTCAAAAAAAAATCTGTATCATGAGAACACTTGTTATTTTCTTGGCTGACCAAAAAACAAAACATCGTCTGATGTATTTGCACAGCCAGAAAGCATAAACGAGTATGAGAGTGAAACGGCCGAACACGACACATTCGAAATATTGCAGTCTCGGTTTGATTGATTGTTCATGAACGGTAGTGAAATATGCTAGCTACCGCTCACGCCCTCTAGCCCCGGGTTGAGCAGAACTCAATATTCATAAAATCACATAATTTTAACCATCCCGAAGATGGCATGCATATGGCGGTGGACATAGGAATCCTTTCTTTCCCCATGTTCAGCGGCGTATGGTCCCAGTATCTAACAAACTACTATGCCCCGAAGAGCGAAATAAACAAAATGGATTTTAGTTGGGAGCAGCGGTTATGAAGCCTTCGTATCACAAGTAAGGTACTAAACCCAGTGGCGAAACTTGAAAATTGGGAAAAGATCTTTCCTCAAAAGGGCCAGCAACCTTACCTGCAATAAGCTCAATTTGGATATTTTGTTTTAATATATCAATATTGTCTCTGGCAGATTTGAAATTGTCACACAATCGGAACACTCGTTGACCTTGAAATGTTAACTATTCACTTGCATTGTATACTTAAATTGAACTATTAGTTCCTTGAAGTTTGCATTAATCATGCTCAGCAGTTACTAACACCAGGTGCTAAAAGCATCGATTTACAACCATGCTCAACAACAGCATGCTAGTAAAGGCTACCGTATCCTAACATATAAGTGGTTAATGTTTCCAAACGTATAAACACGTAAACACTAATTGTGGTTAATACATAACATTAAATATGCATAACATTAAATCAAACATGGTTTAACAACATGTGATAAATAAGGATAACATATCCTTATTTTAACTGCATGGGTCAAAATGTATTAAACTTAAACACAAACTGTGTTTAATACGTAACATTGAACCACACCCATGTATATACAATTATGTGATAATTAATTATAACATATCCTTTATTGTGATTATAAAGGGTCACATTGTCTTTATAGCATGATGAAAAAATGTTCTAAGCTGTCATGCCTAACACTTGGATATTAAATGATTATCAAATAATTATGATAAAGACTAGTGACACCTACTTAAATAAACACGTATAGGCATGCAGAAAGAAATATTAAAAGATCGGACAGGGAAAGTAGCATTCAAGGAGGGATGTCAAGTATGTAAACTACAGAAGTAGATAAAATACCAACGGACCTCGCATGTTTACCCCGAAATTGAGATAAGTAAGAAAATAATTTCTTAAGCGGTCACTAATTGGTTTAATGTACTGTTAAGTGTTAAGATACCATGAATCTACAGTATTACTTATGCTGCGTATGTTTTCCAATTATAGAAATATGTATATATTTACTGTAACTGTGAATACTCGAACTTAAAGTAAAAATCACAACATTAATGTTCTGGAAACAGACTTACAGCAGCCAAACAGTTTGTTCATAACAGGACAGTCAAGTGGATAATTGTCTGGGAAATAGTAGTACATAGACCACAGTCACCACATCAATATACATTTACAAATGTATCATTTACATTTAATTATTCATTAAATAACAACCAACAGAATTCTAAAACATATCCTGGGAGTAAGCATTATATCTTTGAAGATATTTAAATCCTGAGAATTGTTTAAAGTGTAAACTTAACATTCTCAAAGGCATGCATCTGCCTCAAATTGTTAGACTGAAAAAGAAAAAAACATCTTTTGGAACAGCAGTATTATGAAAATAATTAATACAATAATTAATAATAATAGGAACGGAATTGAAAAACATAATTGCTCATTTCTATTTCTGTAGCTTATAATCGGAAACAAAAATATTTAATTGTAAATTGTCAATGAATACCATTGTTCATGTTACGGTTTCAAACACGGTTAACTGCTCTTCGAATGTTTTTGAAATATTTTCCCATTCCAATACTGTCTGGTGCACACCGTCGATGAAAACACTGTGAGCTGGATCATTCAAGGCTTTCAAACACCAATAACAAATTGATGGATCACATTTAAGTTCTTCTTTAAGTTATCGGTTTGCATCAAACAAACTGTATGTACATCTCTAATGTCACGTGGTAAGTTGTTTCCCTTGGCGATAAAAACACTGTGAGGCTTTCAAGCGTCAATAACAAACGGATGGATCACATTTAAGTTCTGCTTTTAGAAATCGGTTTACATCAAACAAACTGGTTGTACATCTCTAATGTCACGTGGTAAGTTGTTTCCCTTGAAGCAGCTAGGCAGTTATACTATTATGTAAACTGTGCTTAGTTTTAAACATCTTGCATGTGCTTATAATCTTAAAAGAACACCTCCTGCACAGAATCCATATTTAAACTAGGTTGATTTAAATCACTCCCACCAATCTGTTTATATGGGAGATTCCGATGATGCACAGTCATAGTAACGCAGGACTTTTCAAAATATTACTATTTACCGTCCACACAACGTAAACTCACGAGTACGAAGACACTTGTGGCGAAACAATAAAAGTGTTTATCACCTAAGGGACTACGCAATATTTATCGAGGGGTTGAGACCGATGTAAATAAAAATGTTATATAAAACAAACGTACGTCCCATGGCAAGCAAACGATAAATGATATCGTCCCATGGTTTATTGCGACAAAAAAAATACCTGTCCCATGCCATTTTGCACCATTCTCAATGCCCAGATAAATATTACCTGGTCCATAAGCACCCTCCTTACCAAATGAGGTTTGCTGCTAGCTTGCAGCGAACAATTTTGTTCACCATAACAATTCTTAATTGTTCGCCAATGTTTGCCACTAGCGGTGATGTTGTCGCAAACATTATGGTAATCTTTGTCGAATTTGCCGCAAACTTACACGTTTCTTTGTTCGGGACATTGCGACACATTTTACCAATCCGATTATTTTTTATTGCACGCCGTAACATCATCACAATCTTTTAAATTCAGTTTGCCGTTTCTTTATTCACAGAACAGCACGACAAACTTTTCCATTCTGATCTGCTGTATCTGAAGACTCTGTTAACCAAAACAGCATCGCAAAACTTAGACTTTATACAGAATTTTATTATTTCCAGTTACTTACTATTATTAAAGTGAAATTTGTATTTTATGTCAAAGGATGTACCACTTGAACAAGTAATTTAGCCATGTGTAATTTGTTTCGTGAAACCTTATTTTTAAACATTTATTCAACTGTGTTCATTGCAAGAACATTTTTAAATACCAAACACCATGATAACTCCACTATTTAAAACCAGAAAAATTAAAAGTGTATCCCAAGTGCAAAATAATATTATCAGTATGACCTCAATAGGTAGATGCGTGTATATATACGGTTGTTGGTTTGTCTAGGGTCTGGTACTGATTATAAGATATCCAGGCACCATTGGTTCCTATTGGACTGCTACAGTTAGTGATATGTCCATGCAAATGGGAGTAATGCAGAAATGACAGCACACAACTTCTCCATGAAAATGGGAGTAATGCAGAAATGACAGTGCTTAACATCTCCATAATATGAGAGTAATGTAGAAATGACAGGCTCAACATCTCCATGAAAATGACAGTAACGCAGAAATGACAGTGCTCATCAACTCCATGAAAATGAGAGTAATGCAAAAATGACAACACTCGACAACTCCATGAAAATTAGAGTAATGACAGTACTCAACAACGCCCAAATCTCCATAAAAATGAGAGTAATGCAGAAATGATAGTGCTCGACATCTCCATGAAAATGAGAGTAATGCAGAAGTGACAGCGCTCAACATCTCCATAAAAATGAGAGTAATGCAGAAATGACAGATTTTAATTTTGAGAGGATTTATTTAGTTCAGTTTATTTCAATTTAAATATAGTGAATTTAATTAAATGTAGTAAAGCAAAGGTCCATTTATTTAGAATTCACAAACAATTATTTAAATCAAAACCATTTAGTTAAATCGTGAAGATATAATCTAAATCGTAAGGATATACTTTAAATCTTGAGCATTTATTTAAATAGTGTCGATTTATTTAAATCGTGTCGATTTATTTAAATCGTGTCAATTTATTTAAATATTAATGTCCATGTTAAATAGTGAAAAAAAATGTTTTCAAGCTAAATAAAATAGAAATTACAAACGGCGAACCATTGTTCTATTTCATAATTTCAGTCCATTATTTATTTTGAAAAAACATCACCAGAACATTGCAGAGAAAACATTTATGCAAATAGAGTTTGCTGCAAAATGTTTACAATGCAAAAGAGGTCTGCGGCACAGTAGCAGTCAACATCGCCAAAACATCGCCAGAATATTACAGCTAAAATTGTTTTGCAAATGAAGTGTGTTGAGAAGTTGCCGCACACTTTTACTATGCAAATGAGGTCGGCGGCAAAGTTGCGGTGAACATCACCAGAACCTCATTTGCATATTTGTTTGCTGCATTTTTGCTGCATACTTCATTTGCATGGTAACAGTGTAACGCAACTTCGTCGCAAACTTGTCTGCCGCAACTTTGCAGCAATGTTTGCCGCAGAGTTGCAGCAAACAGTCGCCAGAAGCCTATGTTTTTGGTAAGGGGGCCTTTTATGGTCTAATATTACTGCTTCAATATTTGTAATTGTTTAAAAAAAATTGGGGGTAAAGAATTTGACTTTAAAAAAAGTGTACGTCCCATGGCAAGCTAGCGGAAAAAAAAGTATCGTCCCATGGTTTGTCGCGACAAAAAAGTACCTGTCCCATGCCATTTTGCACCGGTATAATTCAGGAAGAATAACATCCGCGCTCATAAAACTTCATAAGTATATTAGCCATGGCAACTGAAAGAACTTGACTGTGATAATGGTCAGTAGGTCAAACATAAAGGTCACCTGATTGACCTGACACAAACCAAACGCACGGTTAGTAAGCTCACATATTGACGGGCATTGTATATAGCGTTTGCGGTACTCTTGTTTCAAATATCAGAAGTATTTTTGAAAAACGGAGACCTACAGTTCATGTTAAATAGATATGTATAATATATTTTTATAACTATATTGGATAGTTTGAAATACATCGCTCAACAAGGAACACGAAACTATTGATTCTTCCTCTTTTTTGTATATGGTTACACTGCTTTTGCGTTCAACATTTATATTAATATGCGGTCTGCATGACCCATTGACGCATAACACATGGGTATTACATCGTGAATAACATAAACACAACATACCAATATATACTCGGTACATTTAAAAACGCAACATTTCTGATTTTCGATTATTTTTAGTCCGCTGTTTTTTTGTTCAAAATCAAGATTGTATTTTATGTTAGTACGCAAGTGTCTTTGTCCCAAAGGTTAACATTTGACGATATACAGTTGCATTATATTTAGTCTACTTCTTTCAGTTAAAATACATTTTGCACGAGGAATTAAATTCCACTCTAGAAATTTAAAAAATAACAAGTGTTGCGTTTTCAATTGTACTGAGTATATTTGCAAATTCACCATAAATGCTGTGCTTACCTTTGTTTAAATAGCGCGTGCTTACTTGATTCCTCGTCTAATTCACAATACATCTGAAACAATAAAATGCCAGTTAGAACGATTGTGCAAAATAGTTAAGTTTCGGATAGTGTTCGGTTTAATAACACATTAGTCAAAGGGTCTACCAACAATCAAACTGATGACGCGTGCCTAAATCCTGGGAAGGATGGTAGCGTTTAATGTTTGTCCACAATCGTGTCTTGTCGTGGCCTGAACGGTTTATTTTCGTGTTGCTCTGGCTTCTGCCGTGTTACTGAGTACCTACGCTGTGGCTTTCAAGCTTTCGTTAGTTATATATATATATATATTATTTACACTGTTTAATTGGCATGACAATAGAGTAAAGGTGAGGCTTAGAACATGGTTTAAACTCGAAGCGGCCGTTTTGCCACTGACCGTCCGATCCCACATCTCATGTTTAATGTTGGTGGTGACGCGTACTTTGCTTCTATTTTTCATTGTATTTGCTGTATTTGCTGTATTTGTTGTATTTGCTGTATTTGCTGTATTTGCTGATGGATTTCATTGCGTGTTTTGGCTGACTGAGTTCGGTAAATGGTGTATTTCCTGTTGGATATTTGCATCTACTTTAAGCATAGTATGGACGCGTTACGATGACGAAAAAACGTATTTACGCAAAGTACTGCTGCGTAACGTAGATCATCGAAACGTCATACTAATCATGAACTATAAAGTATATATGTACTAAATAAAGTGATGTTGTACTATAAACAGAGTGCACTCTACCCACTTTCTGTGGCTGTTTCAATTTCAAATAAACAAATTGTATGTTTTAGTCATATATCAAGAAGGATTTATTTTATTGATATCAAAAGCGTCCATTAGTTTAGTACTTCCAAGTACTCATTCATTCATTAATTTGTTCAAATATCAAGCATTTTGACTCTAAAATTCGATATAAACGGAACATTGGCTATTTGCAAAAGGCACGCATTTTCACTTAATTACTTTATTTCGAGAAATGTAAAGAGTTGTAACACTTGTATGTAACCAAGATTAACACACACTATAAATACTGAAAATGGGATGCCTTCCCAGTGGCCTACTTTGGCACTGACCGTTCCAAGGCGGTAGCCCTATTGTCAACCCTTTTGTGTTTGTGATGTCGTTTGTATTTATTATTAATTTTGCCTTCTTGTTTGTCTATTTGCGTGTTTGTTTCTGTGTTTTGTGGTTGACTGTCCTCCTTGAATGCTACTTTCCCTGTCCGATCTTTTTATATGTCTCGGAAGCAATGAATATAAACAAGAGACACATAGCCAAACCCGGCTTTACTGAGTCTATTCATGATGCTTTAAAGTAAAGTATCGTATATTAAGTGTATTAGGCTTGTTTTATTTGTTTTCCTTTTCAAATAATTTGAAATGACCACATTTGCAAGCACGCTTTAGCACACAAAAATAATAGTACACTGTATACGAGTATATCTACCTGGGCAGTGTTGATAAAAAATATCATTTTCTCAGTCAAACTGGTGCCTCCGATTGGTTCGTTTTTGGTTGTGCTGGCTGAATTGTAAACCTGAAAATATATTAGTTTGATGAATCCACTGCAGATTCATATACTGAATATATTCTTTATTCTAACTCGACCGCCGCAGTCTTTCATATACACAAAGAAGAGAGACAGCTGTATGTTAGTCTACGATAAAATACAGCTGTTCCATTAATTCCCCGCGTATATTTCATCCGTTGATGCGCCGCGTTACATGACGTCACTTGTTAAATATATGTCACGAAGACAAACTCAACAGTAATTTTAATGAAATGTTAATTACAACAAACGTGCCATGCTCCCAAACCGTGCACACCCCGGTATAAACCCATCATATGCATCAGTACATATAACATTAATAAGCATCTTAAACAAGTTGAGAACGTTTGACGTCATACAGCGCAAGCTATATGACGTAAGCAATGACTTAATTGTTTGTCAAGTGACTAGTAGTGTATTGAAACGCAGAGTTTTGCATACGGGGGCGCCCAATGGAACAGCCTGCAAACATAGCAGCCTGATTACCTTGACCTCAGAGATAACATATAGTGCCCCAACAAAAGCGTAAACAATGGGGTTATTGTTGTGTTAGAATCGAAATAATAAATACGTACCTGTGTTTTATCGGTGAATAAAATACAGTTACACATGTACACAATCAAAACCAATGCTTAATGATAATTTTCAAAAACATATTCGTACCTCACTGAGTAGCTGAAAAGCTCCATTTCCAATGATGACATTGCCAATGTCATTCTCCGATTGCTGAAATGAAAACAAAATAACAATATTTAAGAAAATAACGATGTGTTGTTTGTTGTTGAAATGGGGTTGGGCAACTTTCTTATATTTCTCATTACTGACGTTGAGTGTCTAATCCAATCAGATCGAATCGATTTTCATATTTTGTAAAAACTTATTTCATTAAAACTTAGATTATGTTAGTCTCGGCCTGCCAAGACCGTATCATGCATATGTCTTACTTGCAGATATCGGTCTGGGCAGATTAGGCCAATTAAAGCGCACACTGGCGATTAGCACAAATTATTCGCGCGTTTTTTTCACGCGCATAAAGTCGATGTTTGCGTGACGTCATTGTTGTAAATAAACGTACAACGTCAATTGTTGATGCATCAGTTAAACGTTTTAACGTCACTTGCTGCTTCTCATAAGTTGAAATTATTATTAAATTAACTTAAAAATATATATTTTGAAAGTCTCTCAAAATCTCTCCAAAATCGCCCAAAACGAGAGGGCGATTTTAAACGTCCTATTTTCCCAAGGCCCTGGTTCTGGATCCGTGAAGCATAGCGTAACGAAGAAATCAGACGCAGGCCGGGTGACCGAGGCTAAGATTATGTCACTGTTTTATTTAGTGTTCAAGGCACAATGCGCATGTGTCATAAAAATTGCGCTCGCGGAAATGTTCATTAACATGTCAATGCCATCGTTCGTTGAATTATTGTCGAAGAGCAGGTAAACCACTAAGTAAAATAATTATCAAGTTCGAACAGGAAACGCAGCTTTCACAGAACACAGTAAACCCAAAAACACACAAAAGGACATACATGAATGGCAATGTCAACAAAGAACAAAGGCATATGAGGCCACAAACACAAAAAGACAATAGGGCTACCGCCATGGAACTGTCAGTGGCAAAAACGGCCGCTGGGTTTTAAACCAGGTTCTAGGATGAACCAAACCTCACACTTACCCTACTGTCATCACAATAAAACGGGATAGTGTAAATAAAGAAATCCCCGCCATACACTATTCTCTAACCAACAAGGCAGCATTAATAGGCAATATAAGTAAAACACAAAAATGCTCGTGTATATATAAATACAAAAACCAATAGCATAGAAAGCCAAAACGAACGTACTCAATGACTTGCAAGAAGTCGCAGCAACAACAGAATAAACCATTGCGAGCAGGACAAGACACGATTGCAGACAAAAAACAAACATCACCGTCCTTTTGGCCTTTAGGTAGACGTCCACTTTAATTGTGCGATGACCGGACAGGCTGTTTACCCGTTTTATTGGGATGCCAGTAGGGTAAGTGTGAGGTTTGTTGCACCCTAGAACCTGGTGTAACTGCTCCTACCCCTCCCCCTCACCCACCCGGCCCTTTTTGCCACTGATCGTTCCAAGGCGGTAGCCCTATTGTCAACCCTTTGTGTGTGTGGGACGATGCCTTTATTCCTTATTAACATTGCCATTCATGTTTGTCGTTTGCGTGTTTTTGGGTTTACTGTGTTCTGTGAAAGCTTCATTTCCTATTCGACTTTTATACTTATTGTTATTGTCCAAGCTTTCACAAAATATAACATTCGGAACAAGTTTGGTAAAGATCAGATGAAAATTGCTAAATATTTAACCAAGGAAAATAGTTTTCAATAATGTTATCACCGCTTGTTTTCGTTGTTAACGCTGTAACCTCACGTTTGGTTCCGTGTTTTGCTGTTACTATACGTTTGACTCCTTGCTTTGTTTTGCTATCTACATATCAGACTCCGTGTTAGGTTTGGACTCCGTGCTATTTATTTATGTCATTTAAACTAAATACAACTCCTGTGCTCGGGAACACTTAGGACCTTCCGTTAAGGATATCATGTATCAAATGATAATAAACTTCGTAAGTCGTTCAAACTTGTATTTAAACAAAATCAGAAGCTTAAGGCTTTTCGGTTGCTCGCTATTTAAACCTAATAATGCCCAATTTTATCAACTATGTTACGGGATTGTGTAATATGACAGATATCTCTTGCTCAGACAAAATGTGAATCGATTGTTTTCTTTATTAAATGCAGGACACAAATTTTAACAGTGCGAATTGTTCTCATTTGGAGCATTAAATGCGTAGACGCTTAATCGGAGAAAAGAATAAATGTAATTAATAAAAGTAATGTCGCTATTAAATGAACTCTCGATAACGATTTGTGTTAATTTACTTAGGTACTAAATGTTAATATTAACAAGTTTTCTGAGGAGAATATACGGTACGGTTGAGTAATGTACGACAACTTAACCAAGTGGGAGTGTCAGTGTTTTACACAAAAATATTATTTATAAATGTAGATCATGCATCAAAATGAATTATAATGTTAGTAAGAATCCATGTATGTGATATCACACACTCAAACGGGTTGACAATATGGCTACTCGAAAATCAAAATTGGTATTCATGTTCAAATGTATTTATTTGACAAAAGCAATTAACATAAGTGATCTACTCTCCACGCGGTTATACAGGATATGTAATCTAAGTTGAGTAACACTTACACTAACAGGATGGTAATAATTGTTAATGTTTAATGTGTCAACAAACTGAACATTAACTGTGAAACAGTACTCCATAAAACCAGGTGAATGTTTGTCTCCTTTCTTATTCTCAATGTTTTTAAAAGATGATATTAAAGAAACATTTATGAATAATGGTATTGAAGGTATTGATGTAAACATGTTTAAAGTATTTCTTATATTATATGCTGATGATATTGTTATTTTTGCAAGTAGTAGCGAAGAATTACAAAATAACTTAAATTTACTTTCAGAATACTGTGATAGGTGGAAACTTGTTGTTAATGGTTCAAAAACAAAGATAATGGTATTCAAAAAAGGTGTTTCATTACCGAGATGTCTACTCTTTTCTTATAAAGAAATTGTTTTAGATATAGTTAACAGTTTTAGTTACCTAGGTATTGTATTTAAAACGGGTGGCTGTTTTTCTGATGCTCAGGTAACAAGTGCAGGCCAAGCTTTGAAAGCAATTTTTAAAATGAATAACTGTCTTTACAAATTTATGATTTTATCTGTTGAACATAGGCTAGATTTGTTTGATAAACTGATCACACCAATTTTGAACTATGGATCTTTAGTTTGGGGGTTTCTACAGGCGACTGCCATTGAAAGAGTACACATGCAATTTTGTAAAAGGTTATTGGGAATAAAACAAAAGTCAACACAAAACGATTTTATATATGGACAACTGCGTAGAAAGTTTATGTTATGTCATCGTCATTTTAATATTATAAAATACTGGGTTAAAATATTGCAAATTAATGAAAATAAATATATAAAACAAATATATGTTTTGATGTTAAACGATATAAATTCTCAACCCAACATAAAAATTCGGGCATCTTAAAGTAGAGATATATTATGCATTATGGGATTCAATGATGCGTGGTTAGCCCAAACAGTGAGTAATCCTAAATTGTTTTTGTTTGTTGTTAAACAGAGATTACATGACAATTTTATCCAAACTTGATTCAAGCAGAACACGATTTTATAACTGTAAATGTGTTTTCAGGTTTCAACCCTATCTTAATATTTGTAATATATCAAAATTTAGAAGTGCATTATCAAAATTAAGAGTATTCTCGCACAGACTAGAAATAGAAGCAGGACGTTGGAATAAACCTAATAGAATTCCAGTAAATGAGAGAAAATGTAAATTGTGTAATATACTGGAAGACGAGTTTCATTTTATGTTAGAATACCCTATATATTCGGAGTTTAGAAAAGATATATAAAAAGATACTACTGGAAAAAGCCAAATATGCAGAAACTTATTTTGTTAATTAACTTAAGAGTGTCAAAAAGAAATTAGAACCTTGGCTATTTTTGTTTACAAATAGTTTAATAAACGATATGAATGTTTGTTTGCAAATAATTGAATTAATTAATTAATGTTTAAATTAGCAAATTTAATCTTAATACTGTTTAAAACTGTAGTGGTTAAAAGCCTTCTCCACACAAATGAAAGAAACTATAATTAAATATATAGATTGTATATAATTGTATCATAACAAACAAATGATATAGTGCATTTGTAAAATATGTAAGTTGTGAATATTGTAAATTTTAACTGTCAGTCATATGTTCTGTAAACATGTATATCCTCATTGATAATAAACGTGTATACATAAAGCTCAAATATCAACAAGGTCTAGCAATCAGGATAAAAGCAAATAAATTGTTGGCGTCCAATTATTTAGCCGAATATTCATACATGTTTTGATTTGTAATATAGTGGTTATTTTCTGTTTTGTGCATGCCGCCAGAACTCTGGCTCTGGTTATTTGATAACATAATGTATTTCGCGTTAATATTGTTTTACCTTATTTTATGTTTTTTTGTTCTGCAAGGCACTGTAACTTTGGTTATTATACGCACTGTCCATCGACAAGTTAAAAGAGTTGGGATACCTAGTCTACGTCACTAAAGGAAACAAACTTAAAAAGTCTGTAAAATATCTCCCCGCGCTTCGAATCGGAAGTGTTATTTTCAAATAATATATTGAACCAAAGTTCCAAAGCAACATGGATACTTTCCATATTGTATTCTAGATAAAGTTTATTGTTTAAAACTTTTTACTTCAGTGTTAGGAATGAAAGATATTTTTCAGTAAATATTATATAACAAGAAGCAATATATTCACTCTAGCCATCTGCCTTATTTCAATATTCTTACTAAATGAGTCTGGCTCACTAAAGGAAACAAACTTAAAAAGTCTGTAAAATATCTTCCCTCGCTCAGAATCAGTAGTGTTATTTTTAGTGGTCCTTTGGGATCAACGAGCCCAGTATTGGTGGCTTTGAAGTGTTGTTTCTTATATTACCTAAGTGTTGTTTCTTATATAACCTCTCATGAAAAGTCTCAATAAAACCGAGTCTGCTTTTTGTTCTCTTGGCTGTGTTTGTTTCCCCCAAAGGAATTCCTTAATCAGTATCTATTAAAAGGAAACTTGAGATCGATGTTCAATGACTACAACGCTAATTAAAAAATAAGTGTAAATTTAACATGAATTACTGATCATATGCGAATGCTCAAATGATTAAAATTAATTCAAGCACACATTTAAACATATCATTAGCCTACAATTGCATCGAACAAGTCTCTAAGCAAAAGAAATATAAAAAGATCGGACAGGGAATGTAGCATTCAAGGAGGACAGTCAACCACAAAACACAGAAACAAACTATGTTTCTATATCATTTTGTAGTAAGTGTCCATCACATAAATTATATAGGAAAAAACGATCATGTCGCGTTAGAACTAAAGGTTCAGAATATATGAATAAAGATTAGTTAAATAATATGTATTTCTTTTTTATATTTCAGTTGTTATTTTGACGGAATTAAAGGCAGAGTATCTAACATCTGCTTGTCCAGTGTCCCCATTCTAGTAGTGTTTCTTGCGAACGTCGTGCTATATATCCTGACATGGAAGCGTATAAAAGATGTAACCAACATGGTTATACAATCCTCGGGGAACATGTCCGCCTCCATGAGGGCGTCACACATAGCGGTGAAATTCATGTCGCTGTTTGTTATCGCGTTCTTCGCCCAATGGGGGCCAATTGCCGTTTACAGAATATGGGCACTAGTCACACGGAAGGTGCCGCAGGCTCTTGTTCATATAGGGATAACATTTGCCAACATTGGAGGAGTTCTGAATTTAGTCGTGTATATACTCCTACACCGACAGCAGCGTGAATTTGTCACATAACTGAACATTGATTTCCAACGAGACGTCATTAATTAAAGTTATACAAATAGAAACAATTGATTTTAGAAGTGATAGGCAACGCATTGCCTAATTATCTTGTTTTCTGAAATTGCGCATGCGTACATGACGTAAACATTAGTGTTGTCTGCAAAAGAGAATTTTGAGTTTACTCCACTCGCGCCGAGTTGAGCATTGATTTTAAATACTTTTTGAACTCTGGCAAGCTTAATGATGTGTAAACTTATAACATTTATATAATTATACATTGATGACGAATGTCAAATGTGCATATGTGTCTGTAACTTAATAGAAAGTATACAGTCTGTTTCAAAAATGCAGGCCATATTTGAAGAGAGCTTGGGATTTTACGTGTTCCTGTTTTGACCATGGACATCCATACATTCTTTGATTGTTTTACAGTTTCAGTTTAGATGAAGCCTACTGCACACTATTATTTAAAGCACATACCTGGAACAAATATTGTTTACTATTGTTTACTATTACATTGCGGAGCTCTCCTTTGTTTGTAAATGTAACTTCTATAGCGATTTAACTCTTAAAATCGTTCACACTCTATTCTAATGTTCTGTATTATCTATGCACGTAAATGTTCACAAACCGGAAGTAGATTATTTTCCAACATTCGGGGCACAACGTCAAACACTAAGGCTTAGTCTCCGGTTCCTGTAAAGAGTCCCTGTTTTGCCTAAGTATGGCTGCATTTAGCTATAGCAAGCTGAAACACAACTATTTTAATGAAATCTTACTGAGGATTTCATCCTTAAATAGAATTGTCTCAATGGATTGGTTATCATTTGTTAATAACTTATATATCTGAGAAAAATGTTTCCTTGCCGTTATATAACTATGCTGCAGCAGCAACACATTATATATGTCAACACAATTAAATATTTTTGTTTTCTGATTAACTATATCAATAAAAAATATTGTGACATATGTCAACACTTCTTTTTCTCCCTTCATACACTCGGGAAATGAACAATACAATTTGACACATGAATAAGATATAAACAAGCTAGTTTCCTAGTACAAACCAATTATACCATGACCAACAAACAAGCCCCACTCAAAATTGGAGTGAAGGATACCATCGTACCAATCTATAAAATAGGAAAACTTTAAACGTATATGTATATAAATGATGTATGATATAAGGGTATCGTGAAACCATGTTATTTCCTTGACGTGTAGAATGATGGCTACATCGTGCATATCCATAACAAGTGAAGCACCAACAGTGGTGCGAATGTCGGATTGCGAATTTAAATTTTTTAACTAAAAATTCTAACATAATTCAGTTAAATACATGACAGTTATGGTTCTTGTCATATAACATTGCCCCCGTGTGGTTGCCGGAGTAGAATACAACCACTGCAATCGCACAAACACACTATTACATGCAGAAAGGTAGGACCCCCACCACACCCCCGCCCCCTCAACCCCGCCTATTCATATTCATTTTGTCATATTTCATCATGCTCATTCAAGGTCTTTATCATGAAACCGAGTGTGCAAACGTGGACACGTGGCTCCATCGTAAATGGAGTGTCTACCATAGAATTTGCAGCAATTCTGCAGTTCTGCAGGTAGGAAGGTTACAGACCAATTATCCATATTTTATCTTGATGTAAATGGAGGATGAACCTGGCACGTTCATTCTTGTTAGGCGCCATGTAACCTTTCATGTGTTGG
The DNA here is from genome assembly GCA_037043455.1 of Cyrtodaria siliqua. NCBI lineage: Eukaryota > Metazoa > Mollusca > Bivalvia > Adapedonta > Hiatellidae > Cyrtodaria > Cyrtodaria siliqua. Next base: position 70,280 of record JAWPHD010004830.1, read on the forward strand.
TGTGCCTTAAAATGCAATTCAGTTCAATTCATATAACATGTATAACATTATGCCAAGTTTTAAAGCTTTCCGAAAGTTCATTTTTGAGACAAATGGACAGACAAACATACAGAAAGACAGAAGGACGGAGATCGCCAAACAATAAGCCTGGATTTGCTAGCAATCCGGCTAGTACGGATAAAATGAAAATTTAAATAATATATGTGTAACATTTCCACACATAAAAAATTGTGAACTTGACTGCTGTCACACACGATGATATTGGAAAACATATTCAAAATAAGCTGCATGTATATGTTCCAATTTACATATCTATATGGTGTTTTTTTATGGGTTATTTGTATATTTGTAAAATGTATATATGTATCTATTTACATGTATCTGTTGAAAAATAAAACCTTTATTCTATGGAGACGTGATGTATAGACTTCGGAAATTAAAGGGGTCTGACGGATTTCCTGACCACTTTACACAATTAACAGAAATTCGTCATTAAAAGATACGACCCTCTGGTATTACAACGCACTTCATATTTGGTGATTAACCCTTCTTCAGTCTGTCACTGCGCTTCATTTCTCTTGCGCAATAATCGGACAACCTCGTGAGACACCGCGATTGCACCTTTTGCATTTCTGAAAGGGGAGGTTGGTGCACGTACTCGGGTCCCTTGGATTTTCTGTTCGTACCCTAGACTGGTTTTCTCTTTGGCTGCAACTGCTGTGGTTGTTCAGTACAATTATGGATACATCCTGAGGTGTTTCTATTATGTTTTACATAAGTTTATGTTAACATATACGTATATAGTTTCCTAATTTCTCTGGATGTGGACTTTATTGTTAAGAGATTTCCTTTTGATGGGATGTACTTTTATTTCCACTGTCAATTTGAGCGCTGAACAAAGGATAATAGCGAGGTTGTGCATAATTAAAATCGATTTAAGCTATCCAGTGGGCCTTATTGCCTATTGACAGTCCCAAGTAACGCTGTCTTCACCACCTATTGTGTTGTGAATTGTCCTTTCATTGTTATTCTATAGTTAATTTGCTCTTTGTTCGTAGTACAGTGCAGTGGGGACATCCGTTTGGAATTCTATAGGACCATTCTTCTCGTTTTCCAACTCAATATGATTCGGTATGACAATGATAAAAGTGATCAAGTGCAAATAAACTTTGTCACAACAAGTAATATTTGACCAGACTCAGTCAAACCATGTCACTACAATTGATATTGGAATACACTCACTGAAACAGTGTCATTACAATTGATATTGGAATACACTCACTGAAACAGTGGTATTACAATTGATATTGAAATATTGGAATACACTCAATGAAATAGTATCATTAAAATTGATATTGGAATAGAATACACTCACTGAAACAGTGTCACTACAATTGATATTGGAATACACTCACGGAAACAGTGTCACTACAAATGATATTTGAATACACTCACTGAAACAGTGCCATTACAATTGATATTGGAATACACTCACTGAAACATTGTCCTTACAATTTATATTGGAATACACCACCGAAGCAACCGATTTTCTCAACAAAAAAAAGAAAAAACAAAGCATTTTTATTCCAATTTATTTTTAAACTGGCGATAAAACCGACCCGAGCAATTATATACCAATTTCTATTCTTCCGACCATTTCAAAAGTTTTCGAACGTCACATAGCGACCCATTTACATCAATATTTGCAAACGATTGATATTTTACATATGAAACAATCAGGAGTCAGACAATTGCACTCCTGTCAAACTGCTCCATTCTAGGCCCTCTTCTATTTCTCCTGTATATTAATGACATATCATATCACCAAATGCAATAAATATTTAATGACATATCAATATCATGTACACTCACTGAAACATTTGATATTGGAATATACTCACTAATACATTGTCATTTCAACTGATATTGGAATACACCACTGAAACATTTTCATTACAATTCCTATTGCAATACACCACTGAAACGGTGTAATTACAATTGATATTGGAAAACCTTCAATGAAACAGTGTCATTACAATTGATATAGGAATACACTCACTGCAACATTGTTATTACAATAGATATTGGAATACACTCACTGAAACAGTGTCATTATAATTGATATTGGAATATACTCACTGAAACATTGTCATTATAATTGATATTGGAATAAACCACTGAAGCAGTGTCATTACAGTTCCTATTACAATTGATATTGGAATACACTCACTGCAACGGTGTCATTACAATTGATATTGGAATACACTCACAAAAATATTGTCATTACAATCGATATTGGAATACACCACTGAAGCATTGTCATTACAATTGATATTAGAATACATTCACTGAAACAGTGTCATTACAATAGATATTGGAATACACTCACTGAAACATTGTCATTAAAATTGATATTGGACTACACTCACTGAAACATTGTCATTACATTTGATATTGCAATACACTCACTGAAACATTGTCATTACATTTTATATTAGAATACACTCACTGAAACAGTGTCATTACAATTGATATTGGAATATACTCACTGAGACATTGTCATTATAATTGATATTGGAATAAACCACTGAAACAGTGTCATTACAATTCCTATTACAATTGATATTGGAATACACACATTGAAACAGTATCATAACAACTGATATTGGAATACACTCACTGAAAGAAACAGTATCAATACAATTGATATTGGAATACACTCACTGAAATTTTTTCATTACAATTGATATTGGAATACACTCACTAAAGCAGTGTCATTACAATTGATATTGGAATACACTCACTAAAGCAGGGTCATTACAATTGATATTGGAATACACCACTTAAACATTGTCATAACAATTGATATTGGAATACACCACTGAAGCATGGTCATTACAATTGATATTGGAATACACTCACTAAAGCAGTGCCATTACAATTGATATTGGAATACACTCACTAAAGGAGAACATTACAATTGATATTGGAATACACCACTGAAACATTGTCATTACAATTGATATTGGAATACACCACTGAAGCATGGTCATTACAATTGATATTGGAATACACTCAATGAAGCAGGGTCATTACAATTTATATTAGAATACACCACTGAAACATTGTCATTACAATTGATATTGGAATACACCACTGAAACATTGTCATTACAATTGATATTGGAATTCACCACTGAAGCATGGTCATTACAATTAATATTGGAATCCACTCACTGAAACAGTGTCATTACAATTGATATTGGAATAGAATACAGTCACTGAAACATTGTCATTACAATTGCTATTGGAATACACTCACTGAAACAGTGTCATTACAGTTGATATTGGAATACACTCACTGAAACATTGTCATTACAATTGCTATTGGAATACACTAACTGAAACAGTGTCATTACAATTGATATTGGAATACACTCACTGAAACAGTGTCATTACATTTGATATTGGAATACACTCACTGAAGCATTGTAGTTACAATTGATATTGGAATACACTCACTGAAACAGTGTCATTACAGTTGATATTGGAATACACTCACTGAAACATTGTCATTACAATTGCTATTGGAATACACTAACTGAAACAGTGTCATTACAATTGATATTGGAATACACTCACTGAAACAGTGTCATTACAATTGATATTGGAATACACTCACTGAAGCATTGTCATTCAATTGATATTGGAATACACCACTGAAACAGTGTCATTACAACTGATATTGGAATACACTCACTGAAGCAGTGTCATTACAATTGATATTGGAATACACCACTGAAGCATTGTCATTACAACTGATATTAGAATAGAATACACTCACTGAAACATTGTCATTACATTTTATATTAGAATACACTCACTGAAACAGTGTCATTACAATTGATATTGGAATACACCACTGAAGCATGGTCATTACAATTGATATTGGAATACACCACTGAAGCATGGTCATTACAATTGATATTGGAATACACTCACTGAAGCAGTGTCATTACAATTGATATTGGAATACACCCACTGAAGCATTGTCAATACAATTCATATTGGAATACACCACTGAAACATTGTCGTTACAATTGATATTGGAATACACTCACTGAAGCAGGGTCATTACAACTGATATTGGAATATACCACTGAAACATTGTCATTACAATTGATATTGGAATACACCGCTGAAACATTGTCATTACAATATATATTGGAATACACCACTGAAGCATGGTCATTACGATTGATATTGGAATACACTCACTGAAACAGTGTCATTACAATTGATATTGAAATACACCACTGTAACATTGTCCTTACTATTCATATTGGAGTACACCACTGAAGCATGGTCATTACAACTGATATTGGAATACACCATTGAAACATTGTCATTACAATTGATATTGGAATACACTGACTGAAACACTGGTCATTACAATTGATATTGGAATAAACCACTGAAGCATGGTCCTTAAAATTGATTTTGGAATACACTCACTGAAACATTGTCATTACAACTGATATTGGAATACACTCACTGAAACAGTGTCGTTACAATTGATATTGGAATACATCACTGAAGCATTGTCGTTACAATTGATATTGGAATACACTCACTGAAGCAAGCTCATTACAACTGATATTGGAATACACCACTGAAACATTGTCATTACAATTGATATTGGAATACACCACTGAAACATTGTCATTACAATATATATTGGAATACACCACTGAAGCATGGTCATTACGATTGATATTGGAATACACTTACTGAAACAGTGTCATTACAATTGATATTGAAGTACACCACTGTAACATTGTCCTTACAATTGATATTGGAGTACATCACTGAAGCATGGTCATTACAACTGATATTGGAATACACCATTGAAACATTGTCATTACAATTGATATTGGAATACACTCACTGAAACACTGGTCATTACAATTGATATTGGAATACACCACTAAAGCATGGTCCTTAAAATTGATTTTGGAATACACTCACTGAAACATTGTCATTACAATTGATATTGGAATACACTCACTGAAACAGTATCGTTACAATTGATTTTGGAATACACTCACTGAAACACTGTCATTACAACTGATATTGGAATACACTCACTGAAACATTGTCATTACAATTGATATTGGAATACACTCACTGAAACAGTATCGTTACAATTGATTTTGGAATACACTCACTGAAACATTGTCATTACAATTGATATTGGAAAACACTCACTGAAACATTGTCATTACAATTGATATTGGAACACACCACTGAAGCATGTTCATTACAATTGATATTAGAATACACTCACTGAAACATTGTCATTACAATTGATATTGGAACACACCACTGAAGCATGTTCATTACAATTGATATTGGAATACACCACTGAAACATTGTCATTACAATTGATATTGGAATACACCACTGAAGCATGGTCATTACAATTGATATTGGAATACACCACTGTAACATTGTCATTACAATTGATATTGGAATACACTCAATGAAACAGTGTCACTACAATTGATATTGGAATACACTCAACGAAACATTGGTCATTACAACTGATATTGGAATACACCACTGAAGCATGGTCATTACAATTGATTTTGGAATACACTTTACTGAAACATTGTCATTACAATTGATATTGGAATACACTCACTGAAGCAGTGTCATTACAATTCATATTGAAATACACTCACTAAAACAGTATCATTACAATTGATATTGGAATACACTCAACGAAACATTGGTCATTACAATTGATATTGAAATACACTCACTGCAATGGTGTCATTACAATTAATATTTGAATACACTCACAGAAACTTTGTCATTACAACTGATATTGGAATACACTCACTGAAACATTTTCATTACAATTGATATTGGAATACACTCACTGAAACACTGTCATTACAACTGATATTGGAATACACTCACTGAAACATTGTCATTACAAATGATATTGTAATACACTCACTGAAACATTGTCATTACAACTGATATTGTAACACACCACTGAAGCATGTTCATTACAATTGATATTGGAATACACCACTGAAACATTGTCATTACAATTGATATTGTAACACACCACTGAAGCATGTTCATTACAATTGATATTGGAATACACCACTGAAGCATGGTCATTACAATTGATATTGGAATACACCACTGTAACATTGTCATTACAATTGATATTTTAATACACCACTGAAGCATGGTCATTACAATTGATATTTGAATACACCGCTGAAACATTGTCATAACAATTCATATTAGAATACACCACTGAAGCATGGTCATTACAATCGATATTGGAATACACCACTGAAGCATGGTCATTACAAATGATATTAGAATACACCACTGAAGCATGGTCATTACAATTGATATTGGAATACACCACTGTAACATTGTCATTACAATTGATATTTTAATACACCACTGAAGCATGGTCATTACAATTGATATTGGAATACACCACTGAAGCATGGTCATTACAATTGATATTGGAATACACCACTGAAACATTGTCATAACAATTCATATTTGAATACACCACTGAAGCATGATCATTACAAATGATATTAGAATACACCACTGAAGCATGGTCATTACAATCGATATTGGAATACACCACTGAAGCATGGTCATTACAAATGATATTAGAATACACCACTGAAGCATGGTCATTACAATTGATATTGGAATACACCTCTGAAGCATGGTCATTACAACTGATATTGGAATACACCACTGAAGCATGGTCATTACAATTGATATTGGAATACACCACTGAAACATTGGCAATACAATTGATATTGGAATACACTCAATGAAACAGTGTCACTACAATTGATATTGGAATACACTCAATGAAACAGTGTTACTACAATTGATATTGGAATACACTCATTGAAACAGTGTCACTACAATGTGAAACACTCAATCAACCCTGTCATTATAATTGGAGTCGCATGCGGTTTAAACAGGGTTCAAATTTTACACTTATTAACTTGCTAAATGCAAGTAGATGTTGACAGATTGCAAGTAGAACATATTAGCACTTTCGATATTTTTGAAGTAATAAAAGAAACCCACTAAGTCTCAGTCTACATTTATTCACTGAACATATTTATCTAACTTAGTTAAATAGGTGGATATAAGTAAGTTTAATTATACATTAATACATTCCTGCAACTATCTGAGTCTGAAAATGTCATTATTTACATGTATAGCAATCCTTCTAAAATGAATCGAAGTTTTAAATTATGCATGCAAGTACCTTGATTAAAATAGCAAGTAGAAAACCTTCGCACTTATTAATATTAAATTTGATTCCTGTGAAACCTGGTTCACCAGGTGCACCAAACCTCACTATAACCCTATAACCCTATTGACATTCCATAAAACGGGACATCCTAAAGAAAGAAAACCCAGCCAGGCAATATTCTCTAACAGACTAGGCAGCATCAATAGGCAATATAAATATAACACAAAGATGATCATGTTTATATTAATTTAAAAAATCATAGAAAGCTACAAAGCCGGTACTCATATTTGAAAATATTTAATCAAATTTAAATATTCAGCAATAAAATATGTTTAAAACAAACAAACGTAATAAAAAAAATAACAGTATGAAAGGAGACATTTGGACATTGCCGAACACGATAAATACATAAACTATAGTGCAGTCTCGGTTTGATTGTTCATGAACGGTAGTGAAAAGTGCTACCGTTCACGCCCTCTAGGCCCGGGTTGATTAGAACTCAATATATAAACTAGAACTATCATTGAAGGTGATGAATACCGCGCCGATCCCCACCACCCCCTCCCCCGATTGTTTGCTATAGCCGAAGAGGATGGCCAAAATCAAGAATAATAAATGTCTAAAATATCTGTTAATTTTTTATAGCAAAACCGAAAAATCGCAGAGACACATCATATCATCGCGCGTGGACTGTATGTCATGTGTAATAACCATCCTTGAACAGTTTTAAAGTGAAAGCCACATGCAGTTCATCATAGAGTGAAAAATTCGAAGTCAAATAAAGGGCCATAATTCTGAAAAAAATTAGGCATCAACAATGTGTGATGTTGAGGCCATAAGGTCATCAGTTGTTATGTGTACATTAAGTTTGGGAACAATCAATTCGAACATGTTTGAGAAAAAATGTGTTAATATGTCATTATACAATATTACAGTGGAACATTCTAAGTCGAACAAAGGGCCATAATTCTGTAATAAATTAGGCAAGCAATGATTGGTAATGTAGAGGGATATACGGTCATCAGTTGTTATGTATATTTGGGAACAATCAATTCGAAAATGTTTGAGAAAAATGTGTTAACATGTCATTATACAATATTAGAGATACGTTACGAACAACGTGATTCCTATATAGCCCCCACTTCACTTTGTGAAAGCGGAGTATACATATCATTTGAGCATGGTCACACCTGGTCACACGTATCATTATATAAGGTTCAATCAAACAATGTCATAACAAGTGGTATAATCCTATTTGTCAGATTGTATTCGGTTTCAAACATTGAAATACTCATTTTTATTTTAAACATTGTGTGGTACGAAATTTCAGTTGGTCACGTCAATGTTTAATGATGTTGATTCAGTCCGTGCTGATGAACAACGGAACCTAATCCGCAACATGTGATTGTTTAGGGGATCAGCCATTTCTAAATACATTCTTGTTTATATGATATTATTCTCTATACGTTATACCTGTCATCCTATTTAAGTATCAGACTAAATAACATCATTAGCTCCCTAACTAGATTTGGTATTAACAAAAATCAGGTACCTGAAAAGTCGTGAGCTGATTGCCAAAACACGCTGCAACTTCACTGAACGCTTGAATGTTCGCGGATTCCCACCAAGGTGGTGCCACCCCACCTTTCAATTCACCTTATAAATATATGAAAATATGGTATACTAGAAGATTGTGTACATGATGCATTCAAAACAAACAAACGAATTATGTAAACATGAAAAGGAAAACTTAAGTAAATCCCAGCAGCTCCTTTTACCGATGGCATTTCCAGTGCGGTTTATCCTTCCTAGGAAATTACCTTATTCCAAGATAACGCCAGTCCACACTAAAACAGAGTTACAGTGACGTTTTCTTGATGGAATAACGTGACAGGATGATTTCCTAGGAAAACGGTTGGCCATACCCGGTATTAAAATGTGTGACTATTGTTTTCTACCCGTGTGGCTTTAATTGAACACTATACACGATGTTTAGGAATTCTGAGACGGTCAGTGTTTGCATTTGTTAATAGATATCCTTCAATTTCAAAATATGAAATTAACTTAAGAAATAAAATGTACACCCATATAATCTACTGGTGCGTTTTGATTGGCCGCCAGTATACATCTTTGATGACAATTGTTATGCTAACATCATGTTTTTGGATGGCTAATGCTGTGAATGTTTGACATAATGTTTTTGGATGGCTGCTGTGAATGTCCGACGTTTGCAGTTACCCTTATTGCATACTCTAGATATTAACTCGTATTATTTCAGACTAATGTTGTGTTTGTAATTGAAATACCAAGTTTGTACAAAACTAGTTTCGAAAACTACAGTAATAATAAATTAACACTTTTGAGCAGTATTTGTTTTAATATAAACACAGAGTTATAGTACAAGAAGGAGTATTTAGAAGCAGTCATTGTAAGGATGTCGCTTAAAGATAATTTCTTGACATTCATTTCAGTGAAAAATGTCACAAAAAAGGTATATATTTTTTACGTAATGTTAATACGTAATGATAATAACATTAATTTTGATAAGCGAGTATGTGTAAGAACAAATTTGTAAATATGCCTGCTAGTATTTTTACTTAGTTCAATGACAAATACATTTTGTCTTTATATATAACATGTGTACAGTTTTTTTCATTTCAATAATATAAACTAGTATTGTTCTAAATATAAAGTAATTTTACTGGACCCAGACTAAATATAAGGTAATTTTACGCGACCCAGACTGAATATCAGGTAATTTTACTAGTCCCAGACTAAATATCAGGTAATTTTACTGGCCCAGACTAAATATCAGGTAATTTTACTGGACTCAGACTAAACCGGCTGACTAGTCATTGAAGATTTCAACGAACAGCAAGATATATATGTATTTTGGGTGTTCTGCTGTAATTTTTCGTCTCACTCTGTTTCGCCTCAAATTACAGCAGAACGACCCATAATACATATATAATAAATCACCATGAAATGGTGATTTACTTGATTTATTAAAACTCTTTTTAGTATAGGGTAGTGAAGATTGTAAGTTTAAATTTTTTTAATAGTTATCAAAATTACACCCAAATTACAAAAATAGTCTGTGCGTTTTTTGTAATATAATTATAAAATGTTTCTTTAATACAAAACAAATTTGTCGATTTGTTATCAAAATTACACCCAAAACAAATTTCTATATGTCTCAGCCTAATACATTCAACAATATATGGCTTTACTACTTCCCAGTATCTATGTTTTAATCTAACTATATGAGCACCACAACCAACACAAATTTGATATTTTGCACTTGTACCTTTACCACATTTTAGACACGGTAAAACTTTACTTTGCTTTAATCTGAATTTATGTAAACTGCAATAGTTTGATTCTTTTGTTGTTTTATTTTTACAAGGCTCGTGATATCCAACTTTGAGAAATTGGCAAATGTTTTCAATTTTCTTAGTGTTTTCCATTTTCTTTTTCTTGTTATAATAAATATTTTTTTATATTAAGAAGAAAAAATAATATAATATAAATTACAAAAATGAGTACTGAAGACGTGAAATACATTTTACAATTACACCGGGAAGGAATAATTAATGATGATCAGCTTAGAAAGATGGCAGATGCTCTTAAAGAAGTTCCAAAGGAAACTTCAAAAGAGGTTAAATCTCAAACATTAGAAAATTTACTCAAGAGACGACGTGCTAAAAAACAACGCAAACGAGAAAAGCAGAAATATGATAAATTGCAAGAAAATGTTATAAATGAACAAAAGCAGAAATATGCTAAATTACAAGAAAATGTTATAAATGAACTAAAACAAGTTTTTCAAGATAGAAAATTAAAACTGGTTGACAAACCAATATGTGGCTTTTTCAAAGCATACGAGATATCTGCCGAGAAATACAAAGACCCTCAAAAACTATTTCGTGATGAAAAATCCATTATCACAAAACAAATAAGCAAAGAGCTGACAGAGATGAATGGTTTAAAGTTTCAATTAGGTCTCACTGTAAATCTATTCAAAGATGATGGTGCTACAAAAAAATACACCAAAGCAGTATTACACAGCGAACAAAATGCAATCTTAAGCTCTGAAAAAATAAATGAGTTTTACGATGAATCATCTGCAAATATACAAGAGAGCCTTGAAAGATTTACAAACACAGCATCAGGACTGGAGATTGATCACTGTGTTAAGTTTTATTTGAATATTGCAAAGTATGAACCATTAAAAGGTTCTTCATATATTCCTCTATCTAAAGCATTAGCTGACAAGAAAGCAATAATCAATGTAAAGAATGAAGATAATAAGTGCTTGGAAGTGGCATTGGTGTCTGGTTTGTGGCCTGATAAAATAATCCAAATAGGATATCTAGTTATAAGAAACACATAGGTAAGTTGAATATGGATGGTATTGACTTTCCCACTCCAATTTCTCAAATTCCCAAAGTAGAGAAACAAAACAACCTTGCTATCAACGTTTATGGATATATCATAACAGGAAAAAATAAAAAGGTAACTGTTTTTCAATATAAAATATCAGAACAACCAAAAGGTATTGAGCGAATTAATCTGCTCTTAATATCTGAAGACATTGAGGTTGAAAAAGAATCAGAGAATGAAGATGATCCAAATAATGAAGAAGGAATTATAGATGACAACTATGACCCTGATGATTATCCCGACAAACCAAAAAAAATAACAAAATATCACTATTGCTGGATTAAAAATCTGAATAGACTACTCTATGACCAAAACAAACACCATGGTCAAACTTACTTCTGCGATCGTTGTCTTCACGGCTTTTCTGGGAAAGGACTACTCACCAAACACAAAGAATACTGCGATCAACAAAAATTCTTGCAGAATAGAAATGCCGCAAGATGGTAAAAATCACATAAAATTTAAAAATCATTAAAATCAGATGCATGTGCCTTATGCAATATATGCTGATTTTGAGAGTATAATCAAACCACATCCAATCAAATTTGGAAAGAAATCCGAAATTCAAAATATACACGAAGCTTGTGGTTTTGGGTACCAAGTTGTTAGATATGATGGCAAAGATGAAGAACCTGTTATTTACAGAGGTCAAGATGTTGTTGAAAAGTTTTAAAATCACTTAGAATGTGAAAAGATCAACATTAATAATATATTTGCTCACCCAAAACCATTAATCATGACACAACAAAAGGAGGAAGATCATGAAAAAGCAACACAATGTTGGATATGTAATAATAACAAAGGTAAAAACTGTAAAGTAAGCGACCACTGTCATTTTACAGGTGAATACAGAGGCGCAGCACATAAAAAACTGTAACCTGTAACTGAAAATAAAACCAAATAAAACAATCATACCTGTTGTATTCCATAACCTCAAAGGATATGATAGTCATCTTATAATGCAAAAAATACATAAAACGTCAGGTAAAATTACATGCATTCCAAACAATGCTGAAAAATATATATCATTTAGCATAGGACAACTTAGGTTCTTGGATAGCTTTCAGTTTATGGCTTCGTCTCTGGAAAAATTGGTTGATGCTACGGATAAATCTGATTTCAAAATTACCAAAAATCAGTTTGGGGAACAAACAAATTTTCTTCTGCGAAAAGGTGTTTATCCATACGAATATATGGACAGTGTAAAAAGATTTGAGGAAACACAATTGCCACCTATAGACAAGTTTTACAGTAGTCTCACAGATGAAAGTATAAGTCTCAAAGATTACGAACATGCTCAAAAAATATGGAAAGAGTTTAACTGTAAAACTCTTGGAGACTATCATGATCTCTATCTAAAAACTGATGTAACTCTGTTAGCAGATGTGTTTCAAACTTTTAGAAAAACATGTATGAGTGCATACAAACGTGATGCTTTACATTACTATACAGCACCTGGATTATCTTGGGATGCTTTACTTAAACATTCAAAAATATATTTAGAACTTTTGACAGACATTGACATGCACATATTCATAGAAAAAGGTATGCATGGTGGCATAAGTATGGTATCAAAAAGATATGCCAAAGCAAACAATCCACATGTAGCTGATTATAATTCTAACGAGGAAAACAACTACTTAATGGATCTGGATGAAAAAAAGATTATGGGTGGGCAATGAGTCAGCCACTTCCATATTCTGGCTTTAAGTGGGTGAAATTAGAAACCTTGCCGGAGCCAGAGGAAGGAAAAGGATATATCCTAGAAGTAGATCTAGAATATCCCAAAGAACTCCATGAAGCTCACAATGACTATCCACTTGCACCGGAAAGATTAGCAGTGAAAAAAGAATGGTTGTCTGAATATCAGACAGATCTGTTGGAAAATAATAGCATGATAAATGTAGAACAACTAGTCCCCAATCTTATGGACAAAGAAAAATATGTGTTACATTACAAAAACCTGGAACTGTATTTATCTTTAGGCATAAAACTAAAGAAAATACACAGAGTAGTAGAATTTAATGAAAAACCATGGATGGCATCATATATTTGTTTAAACACAGAACTTAGGAAAAAAGCTAAATCACAATATGAAAAAGATTTTTACAAACTTATGAACAACTCTGTGTTTGGCAAAACAATTTTGAAAGTGAATGAGCAGATTATTAAGAAAGCAAAGGGAGTAAAACAATATGTAATCCAAAAACATATAAACTTTGAGAACTACAAGGATGCATTGTTTGGCAAGAAAAATACACCCATGAAATGAATATGATACGCTCAATAAAGCATCAGATATATGGCATAACAGTAAACAAAGTAACACTGTCACCATTTTACTCTAAACGATACATAGCACCAGACGGTATGAAAACTGATGCACATGGATTTTATAAAAACTTATAAACGCGTTTGGGTATCAGCAGGAACAATAAGTAGTTCTTCTTTGACAAATCCTCTCTGTGGCGCTGGTGATTTCAAATAATATACTCTTATACCTTGCGTCACCATATAACTTTTAATCTTGTGAATATCTACACTCCACATTGGATCAGTTGCTCTGCGTCTTCCACCTTCTTGTTCCCCGGGTTGATATAAATATCTTACACTGGCATTCATACAGATAGGATCATCTTTTAATGTTTTTGTTTCAACAGGAGGAGGCTTTTTTGTCTCCGCATTTATTGCTTTGACAACTTCTGGTAATCTCTTTACCCACTCTCTATTGCGTTTTTGCAAATCTATTTCCTTAGCATACTGATAACCAAACAATCTTTCAGCTAATGTTCTGTTCAATCTTTCCACTATAGCTTGGTCTCTGTGTATCTCTGTTCTTCCTCGTCTGATATTTACTTTGTGTTTTGCCATCAACTGCGATACTGCACCCATGAATTCTCTGCCTGGGTCAACTTGTAATAATTTTGGATATTTTAAATGCCGACTGTATATATTTACAAATGCTTTAGCAACTTCTTTGCTATCCTTGGAAGCCAGTGGCTCTGCTTCTTTGTATCTACTCGCAATATCAACCACAGTCAATGCATATTTATATGTCTTGCGTCCCCGACCAAAGCCAAAAGTGTCATGCGGTAAAAATAACAAATCAGCTTGATGCACTCCATTCTTAGTAGAAACATCAAACTTGGGTCGAACGGTGCGGGTAAATAAATCTGCCACACAGCTTGTTTCTTTAAAAATTCAAATGCTTGTTTCTTACTGACACCAGCCTCTTTTGACAATTTCTTAACTGCTGAGTAACCTCTCCAAAATCTTTTTGGGCTGTAATAATTTTTTCCATTTTTTTCTACTTAAGATTAAAATTTATATAACAATAAAAGGTAAAAATTGAAATCACAACTGCACGATTTGATGAACTGCTTGAAGAGCAAAATCAAAATAGCACAAAGAAATGGACAGACTTGGAAATAAATAAAATATACACTATGACAGATACAAAATACTGGATACTGAATATGGTCCATCCATGGTATTGACATTATTAGACAATGGTGAAGTATGGGCGCCTGATCATCTCAAAAATAAAATAGAAAATAGTGCTAAACCACCATGTTATATTCGACCACTTGGATTGAAACCATGTAAAAACAACAACAAAAATAGATATCATGCATATGACTTAGTCTTTCCAAAGTAATTATAGTTTCAAACTATATTTTTTTATGAAATCAATTTATACGCCACAAATCCAGTTGCAGCCATGCCCACTAAAATAAACGTAATTTCTCTATTCTGTTGATCCGGAGATGGTGTATATAAATCACTCAACTTAGGCTCCGGTTCCAAAAGCAACTGTTTACCAGTTATATAATAATACTGCTTCATAGCTTGGTCCACATTATCAAATGTCTGCTCTGCATGATGCTCCTTTGCAGTTGCTTATTAATAAAATCTAATCTCTCTGGGGTTTTTTATTTCACGTCGATTAAGCTGCTTTCAATTTTTCCACGGTTTTGTCATGCCTTTGTCTTTCCTCAACAGAATGACTTCCCATTTTTGAAAAGAAATAATTTGAACCGCTAAACGCCAATGCGTTTGTTAATGCGCCACCGATCATCATTGCTACTGCACTTGCCATTTTTTTATATATATTTTTTTTAAATTATTTCATAATATCCGCAGGAATAATACCTTGCTTAATCAACATATCCTTTGTAGCCATTGCTAACATTATATCCACAGACAGCATCCCAAAATCTACCATATTAAAATCTACTTTAGGTGCTGGTTTTCTTAGTAGTTTTCTGCCATTCTCAGAATATCCAATAGTTAGAAGTGTTTCCACTCCAGCGTGATACATCATATTTACAATTTGTTTTCCGTCAATACTTGTTGCCATTTTTTTATATTATTTTTTATATGATTATTTTTTTAAATAAATTATTAAAAATCAAACGGGTCTTTTGATGCAACCGCAGGAACAGCAACAGGTTGTGTAACAACAGATTTCTTGTTATAAATATACAAACCCAACCCAGCAATGCCTACTAAAACCACACACGGTGGAATATAATTTTTGTATACGTTTATTTTGATTTTTTCTCTTCACCTGTTGTTATTTTTGTTATTTCATCTTGCTTTACATCTTGCTTTGCAGCTTGCTTTGCAGCATCTTGTCCATCCTGAAGCAAACGCTTTGCCTTCCTTGCCGCTGCTCCTTTTCTTCCAGCCTCTATTCGTTTTGGATTTTTACTTTTTGTCTAGCAGATTGTGTATCAACAGGTATAACTTCACTCTCTTGGTTCTCCATTTAAATTATCTATATTTTTATTTTTATTAAAATCAATATGTCTAACAGTTGTCAATACTGCTGTAAATGGCGCTAAGCACATCCTATACCTGTAATACAACTCACAACAAGCACTTGTTAAAGCATGATTAATAAATGGGTCTTCCTCCAAATCTTCTGTCAGTTTTGGTGGATTGATTACATTAAAATATTTTGATATTCCATCACATACAAGTTAATAAAAGAATTGCCTAAAGTCTTGGTCATGCTCGCCCCAAGCCTTGCTTCATATCTGCAGTAAAGTTTGTTAATTTCATCCGGGGGCATGCTATCTATATTCGTGAGTTGTATGTCTTTACCTAAATATTGACGGCTACCACCGCCAGCCACTATGGCTGATAATCTTTCTTTTTTTGTTTCTTGTTGCTTTGATTCATCTGTGGATTCCGTCTGTTCCGATATATTTTGTAATAGTTCTTCCGCATTCATTTTTATGTTAGTAATCTTATTTTTTATCTTGAAATAAATATAAAATACAAAACAACCAGCTGCGATATTCATGCAACTAGTAATTGTTAATATTGTTAATAGCATTGTTATTAACATTGCTATCTTTTCTATTAACATTATTAATTTGCTGCAAGCATTGCTATTAACATTACTAATTTGCTATGAGCAATGTTATAAGCATTACTATATTCCCCGATATTTTCTTTATATTTTCATGTCAGTATTGCTATTAACATTGCTACTTTGCTGTTAGTATTACTATTAGCAACAGTTGTAAAAAAGGGAATAATTCGACGGTATTATACCTGCTGATATTATGAAATAAATATATTTTGTAATAATAAAAAAATATTAACCAGTTGGTTGGTCAGTCCTCAATATTAACTTCGAATATTTAGTCTTTGCTAAAGCTTTTCTTATTCTGGTTCTCTCCTCCAGCGTCGGAATAACATCATTTTCTTTCAAACAATTTTCATAACTATCTCTGTCCTTGGTGTAAAACATACACAACAATTTTGCTTGCTCCCTCAAATCTTTCAATACAGAATTATATCTCTGTGAAATAACCCACACTGATTGTTTGGCGTGACGACCAGAGCATGCCAACTCTGATAACATATCCTTTTTCTTTGTTAATTTCATTCGTGGCGGAGCAATCATCAATGATGTATAATATAGACTTGCCAGCATACTGTTTAAAAAAGAAACGCAACAGTTCTTGTAGCATTTCTTTGCCGTTGCTGACGGGATTGACAATTGTTATTTTTTTATCTCTCGGGTTTCTTACATCTCCTATCCAGGGTCTATTTTTATAAGCCTCGTTCCACTCTATGGTTGGACACAATATAATTATATGTTCAAAAACTCCAACATACTTTTGTTCAAGTATGTCAAGAACAAATACCACAGCCTGTCTGGCCACAGATAATGGCACTGTGGGGATATTTAGGATATTTAGTATCGTATTTCTTTCTAACTTCCATCTTCAAAATTGATTTGCGCATCTTGTATTATATATAGATAAATATTTAAAGGTTGATCTGCATCTGCTTTTTTATTTATTAGTATCGTTATGCCTTCACTGCCGTTTTCTATTTTTCTTCCACTGCCGTGTAATAAATTGTCATCACATGTTCTAAGGTCAAGCCACAAAGCATATTATTTTGTTAAATAGCTCTCAAGAGAAACATTGGTAACGTATAAGTCCTTTGCCACTATGTCTGTCTCTTTGTTTCTTTTTGATGTCAAGGCAAAATATTTGTTGATTTCATCCCAATGTTGATATGCCCTCATGCCCTGACTATACAACTGATTTGGTACGCCCTCTATTGTAATTTCAACCTTTTCAATCGTTGGGTTGTAAAAGAATTCCGTGTCTGTTCTTTCTGGGTCTTCAAACAGCATTAGAATACCTTTCATGCTCCGTGCTGGTACATTAATGTTGATATTCCAAAGGCTATCAGATTTTTTTGCTTGTATTATTCTATGTCGCAAGACACGATCATACATAAATACTATCTTACCATTGGTTTGCTGTCTTATTTGTCTGGCTAATTCAACATCACTAACCATATCAAATTCCAAGCAGATATTTTTTATTACATAAGATGCATCAGCATCACTGCTTTTGATAACTTTGTTATAATTGTTAAACGTTAATTCATATTCTAACCTATCACCAAGCCCCGCTTGATAAAATGGCATATGACTTTCTAACATTTCAAAGTCCAGTGGAATAAAAAATCTATTTCCATAAGCTGCTGCTACAGCTTCATCTTCGGTGTCTGAGGATTTATCTCCCGCACCAACTCTATGTTTTAACATGTTTGCTTTACCAATACCTTGGTAAGCTATGTTTACTCGTTCGGTAGGGCTTTTCCATAAATCTACATAACAATGATATATATCACTGTCATCTATTGACATGACTTCATTGCCACTTATTCTTATTGTCATTTTTTTCACAATTGCTCTACCTAGATTTTGGTATAGAGTATCGTTGGCGTCTGTTCTGCTTTTAAGTTCTATTTCAAAGGCAAGACGAGCAGTACGTGGAACTATCACATCATTAGTACTTAGATTTGGAAATCTCACAAGCAGTTGCTGGTTTTGGTCTATTGTTGATGGATTATTAGTTATTACTACACTTGTGCGGATGCCCTTGGCACTATGTGGTTCTCTTAGTTTTCTATGCGGGTTGACATTGTTTTTATTTTTTAAATATATTTTTAAAATTAAATAAAATAAACAATGGCTGAAGGAGGATTTGAATATGAGGTTGTAGATGGTGATGTCCTTGTAAGTGATCTGTATGATGAAGAATCAAAATGTATACAACCTGGCTTAGAAATCCAGAGACAAATTGTAAATGAAAATAACTATATTGATCAGCTTCAAGGGGAAGATAAAACAAAAGAACAGCTCACACAAAAAAAGTGGTTAGTAGATCAATTTTTTACTGAAGTTAATGCTGAGATCAGCGGAATTGATTATAAAGATGATTTTAGAGTGGCTGAGGACGAAAACGGTAGAACAATGTTATATGCAGTTCAGTTGGGGACGGATGATGACTTACCTATTACAGGGGAAATAACCCAGACGAACAAATCAAGTTTTATGTGCTGGACACTTTAGTTAAAAAATATGGCATTGACTTCGTAAAAAATAATTTAAAAATGTATGATTATTTAGTTCCACGTGAAAGAAAGGCTCAGGGCATGGCAGAATTAGCAGCCTTGGCAAAACAAGAGATACCATCGCTGCAGAAAATATACCAATGCAAACTTTTTCAGCAACTGAAGATGTACAAAATACAGTAGATGCTGTAAATATAATTGAGAGTGATTTGAGTAATATAATAGATGAAACTCATCCTAAAACTGCTGTTCAAGATCTAACACTGCGAGAGATACGAGGTTTAGATAAGAGATTGCAAAGCTTCCGTGGAGAACTTACTAATAATCTCTCAAAGCTCACTGAGCTTGATAAAGATATAACAAAAGAAAAACAAAAATTAGAACAGGTTAGCACCCCCGGGCAGGAGGATGAGTTTCAACAAGAGCGCATACGTGACAGAATAAAAAAACTTAGAAGATGAAAAAAGTGCACGACTTGAAGCGGCGAGTGAAAACAAAGAAGCATTACGCAGTCAAAAAAACAGGATAAAAGAAACTATAAATAAGGGGGCACTCCACAGTTTAATGTACATTTCTCAATGATCAAACCCATGACAAGCTCTTAGCCTGAATCCTTGAGCAAAAATAAATCACATCATCATTGTGTCATACATTTCTTAGAAGACAATAAAATTACCCATGTTTCCATACCAAATAAAAGTATCAAAAAGCATTTTCTGTACAACTTTAGTCCCATTTCTTTAAGATTACCCCACCCCTTAAAACATGATAAAAATGCAATTTTAGCAATATTTCAAATGTCAATAAATAAAAATAAAAAAATTTCCTACACATATCAGTGTCATGTCTGCACTCATAATGCTCTTGCATATCAGGAAATGCTAAATTTTACATACCTAGTCCGGCATTTTAAAAAGTTATTCGACGCTGATCTCCTCGTCAGTGAAAATCAGCCATTTTAACTACTTTTAGGAAGTTTTTGATTGGTTCACATTTTTCTATTTATAGCCTCCAAAAAACCCAAAGAATGCATATTCCAATACACCAAAATAAACTTAGAAGTAATCAAAACTGAAAAAAACATCAAACATGTGCTTCATAATTATTATAAAGACCATCCATGGACCTAAAAGATGCTTAGTTGATTTCTTTCAGATTTACACCATGGACATTCATGCGAAACTGAGGAGTGCCCCCTTAAGGGAAAGTTGTCCGTTAAAAAAAATTGAAACGCCCCTTTTTCCATTTCGCGAATTTATTCCGGACGTCTTGACATACGTATTATTGCGATTGTCCAAAAATTGGCCTAACAGCACCTTTTTAAGATAACACTGAAATAGCCTTTTTAACAGCTTTTTTGCAAACTTTTTTCTTTCGGTCTGTTTTTTTCCATAGCATGAAAAAGGTCTGAAATTTGCAATCAGAAGTCATTTCCTCTCTAAAAAGTTGCCTCCTATAACCCGATTTATATAAAGCCGTTATCTTATGCGATTTTTCTTTATTTTAACGCGACACGACATAATGACGTCATGTGACATGACGTCACCCCACATGCTATTCTATGTTTAACGTCATTTTACTATGACATCAAAATACCATAGCAACCAGTACTTAAATGGGACATTACCATTAGCAAACTGTACATATATAGAAACAGTGTTATGGCAAACCCAAGAATTACACCAATGGTTAGTTTTTAAATGGCAAAAAGCCCACCTCAAACTTAGAAAATCCTACTAAAATTGCATATACCAACCACAAGACACATGGGATCTTGAGATATCGCAAGTTAGATATCTCACGATAAGTTGCGATACATCTTGAGAAATTGTAAGACATATCTCTATTTATTTTGTGATATCAATGACTCAAGACACATTGAGATATCTCAAGATAATTATCTCAAAACAACTTAAGATATCTCAAGACAGCTATCTCAAGATAACTTGAGATATATTGAGATATCTTGAGATTAATTGAGATATCTCAATACAAATATCTCAATATAAACTGAGATATCTCAAGATAAAATGTGATATCTCAACATGGAGTATCTCAAGATAAATTAGACATATATCGAGATATCTCAAGATACGGTGCATCGCGGAGTATTACAATATACATATTTTACCGAGGTGTTCATAATCTGGGTTTTGTAGCAATGCGGGTTTGCCTTATCGACAAATTACATTCTAACCGAAGTAGTTCTCTTCGCAAACAAACCGAATGGTAACAAACTTTGAAAATATGTTGAAATACAGACAAAAAATCCTTCATTTGACTGTTTTAGTAAAAAAAGGTTTGACCCTTAAGGGGGCACTCCACAGTTTAATGTACATTTCTCAATGATCAAACCCATGACAAGCTCTTAGCCTGAATCCTTGAGCAAAAATAAATCACATCATCATTGTGTCATACATTTCTTAGAAGACAATAAAATTACCCATGTTTCCATACCAAATAAAAGTATCAAAAAGCATTTTCTGTACAACTTTAGTCCCATTTCTTTAAGATTACCCCACCCCTTAAAACATGATAAAAATGCAATTTTAGCAATATTTCAAATGTCAATAAATAAAAATAAAAAAATTTCCTACACATATCAGTGTCATGTCTGCACTCATAATGCTCTTGCATATCAGGAAATGCTAAATTTTACATACCTAGTCCGGCATTTTAAAAAGTTGTTCGACGCTGATCTCCTCGTCAGTGAAAATCAGCCATTTTAACTACTTTTAGGAAGTTTTTGATTGGTTCACATTTTTCTATTTATAGCCTCCAAAAAACCCAAAGAATGCATATTCCAATACACCAAAATAAACTTAGAAGTAATCAAAACTGAAAAAAACATCAAACATGTGCTTCATAATTATTATAAAGACCATCCATGGACCTAAAAGATGCTTAGTTGATTTCTTTCAGATTTACACCATGGACATTCATGCGAAACTGAGGAGTGCCCCCTAAGGTGTTAAAAGAAGACACAACATTGGGTGAGAGAATAAAAACATTATTCAGAGAGCAAGGTATAACAATAGTTATTATTTTGACTGCGTTTGGTATGATTATTGGGGTTTTAGTTGAGGCCATTATTTCTACAACGGGAGGAGGGACTGCTGCTGTTCCAACTCCAAAACCTGATCCATCAAGTGTCAAGGACTGGATAAAAAAAAACTAAGTAATCTTGGTAAACTTCTCGCTAATTTAGCTGGTAAAGCTGCTGCAGCACTTCCGGGAGTTATTGGTGCAATAGTATCATGGCTTTTATCTGCAACAGGTAATGTTATTAATTGGCTTGGTAACAATCTATGGGCTTTGCTTGTGTTTGTTTCCGGGTTGTTGTATGTGGCAGCCAAAGAGTGGTTTAGTAAATCTCGTAAATAAGTAATGCAGCAAGACCTATTACTATAGTACCAACAATTATAGTTGTTTTGTTATCTTCGTGTTCAATCGCTATTTTTTTTATTTCTGGTGGGTTATGCTCCACAGTTTTATGTATTGATGATTTATCAAAGTCCGGCAGAAATTTCTTTGTTGTGGTGCCTTGAAAAGGTTGAATAATGTTTGGTGGTACTGGTTTTACATTTACATCATTATTCAATCCTAATGCTTGCGCATCGGTTGCTATTACAATTTCATTATTGTAGTCTTGTATTGTTCCGATTCTTAATTCCATGTCACTCGGAGACATGTACAATCCACTTCCATAGACAAAATTGACTTTGCTTCTTGCATATTTTAGGGTGGTTTCATATCTTGAAATTTGAATGGGCAAGTCAATGGGGCTGTTTATTGCGTCCTCTACATTTGCCAGAAATTGTTTCTGTGCATCAAATGCCATTCCAGTTCCAAGTATATCTGTTCTTGTTTGTGATTGTGAGCCAAGAATTGCCCAGCAGTATGTTCTTATACTGTCATTGATTCTTTCTACTCCAGCTCTTGTCAATCCCACAGAACTATCTAGTATAAAAGTAGACCAACTACTGTCAGCCTCAGATCCTTCTGCAATGTAATCAATGTGGTATATTTTATCACTCTCATAGACTGTAAAACTCATCGTTTTGTTGTCGTATACACAATTTATCAAAGAATGATAACCAATATTTGTCCAGTAATTATAAATTGTTCCTAGCCCATCATTATAGCTTTGATTCTGTCTCCAGTCTGAATTTAAGTCAACGTTAAACTCCTTGCATAATCTCTCGTATGCGTTTCGGTTATATGTGTTACTAAACGCATTCCAATTTGAGTCTTGCGGCACTGCTACACTCATCTCAAATAATATTCTTCTGACTTGGTAATAGGCATGAAATCGAAATAACGAACCAACCAGGGCATCAGCTTTCGGAACAGAGTTCCACAGATGATTGTTGAAATCAATGCCACACCCAGTTGTCGCACACCAAATAGCAAAATTCAACTGGTTCTGCCAAAATGACATCCAATCTGTTCCCCAGCGTTGGACTATAGCATCTGAACTGACATATGGGAGTTTGTATTTTTCAAAGACATTGGGGAATGATGCTTTAAATCCTTTACCGTTTGATGTAATGACTATGTTTTGATTTATTATATCTATCACTTTCTTGCTGAAAGTATTTGAATAGTGAGCACCTGGGTTATATTTAAATTCTTTAGAAATCATTTTTATTTGTATTTTTTATATATATTAAAAAAAATGTTTCATACAATTTCAAACATAGACAACTCTATTAACTTACAACAGTATATCGATAATAGAGATGGAACTCAGCGCGTTGGATTAAAGAGTTAACAGCCATTTTAGATACGCCAATAGAGACACGATTATCAAGCGGTCTTTCAAAGATGTTGGGATTCGAGGACAGAAAATGGTTAAATGGTATTCGTGTTGGAGATCACTCAATTGATTTAGCTCCTTATAAACAGCTATATGTTCATCTGGAACAAGTTATTACGAGAAATAATTATTTCAATGGCGCACCAAGCACTATTATAGGGGTTATACCTGTGGTAAATAAGCAATTTGGAGATATTGTATATACACGTTTTTATCCTGCATATCACTGTCTTTCAAATGGTACAATTACTGAATTAAAAATAGAAGTCAGAGATGAGCATGGCAAGAAGATAAATAATCACGGTTTACCTATGAGTTGTGTTTTAGAAATCATTTAAAAAATATATTTTTATAAAAAAAACAATGAGTATATTTGGGCCAACAAGCCCTGAGAAAACAGAAGACTTAGAGGCTTTAACCAATCATGTTCTAGATTACATAGGCGAGTAGTGTCTATTGTTAACCATTTCAACCTTTTGAGAGATAGAGTTGATAATTTTAAATATGGGATTATAACAATATTTGCGGAGGCTAAGGGCCCACTTGTATTGAATAGAATACACTCATTTGGTAACGGTGGAGCAGAAACAAATGTGGGGCATGTAATGACACGCCGTGGTCGTATTATGGGAATAGGTTTAGCAAGTGAACGATTAGTTGGTGACGTATCTGTAATAGTTTCTGTTAATGGTGTTGAAGAACCAAATTATGACATAACGCTTCACATCATCCCACGCAAACATAATAACTTTGATAAACCTTTAGATATTGGTGCTGGTTCTGTTATTAACTTTGTATGCAAGACTGCCAACGCTACCGCTGTAAATACGGTGGTGTCATTATTAATTGAATTAATTAAAAAAAATATTATTAAATAAAAAAATGAAGCAACCGACAGCACCAAGTATATATCCTGAGTTGCCAGTGGAAGACGGACAGAATTATAGATTACAAAAGATTTCAGAGATTGAAAAAAAGTTAATTACAGAACGAGATATACGTCAGTCTCTTTATAAAAAATATAAACGTGGTATTAATATTACAGATGGAATTGACACTACCTTGATATCTGCAGGTGTTATTATGGCTGGGATTGGATTTGTTGTTTCAGTTTTGTTACCTTTGGAAATAGCAGCAATAATATGTGGAGCTACAGGTGTTTGTGTTAATTTTATCAGACGCAAGCTTAATACAAAAGCTCAAAAACATCATGAAATAAAAACTTTGGCAGAGTCTAAGTTAAATAGTATAAAGCAGTTAATATCAAAAGCGTTGAGTGATGCACAAATATCTGAGCAAGAGTTCAAGATGGTTCTGGATGAACTGGAGAGATACTATAATTTGAAACAGGACATCAAACAAAAGAAACTTGAAATTAGTGAAGTTCAAAAAAAAGAACTAGTGGAGCAGGGAAGGAAGGACACAATGGCAACCTTACAAAAAAGTCTAAAAAGTGTGTGATTTATTTTTGTAGTAATGTGTTTGAGTATGATCCACCACCTTTGTATTCAAGGTCGGAGAATTGTTGATTTGGGTGTAATTTTGATATTAAAAAAATTAAACTTACAATCTTCACTACCCTATTCTAAAAACCGTTTTAATAAATCAATTAAATCACCATTTCATTTCATGGTGATTTATTATATATGTATTTTGGGTCGTTCTGCTGTAATTTGAGGCGAAACAGAGTGAGACGAAAAATTACAGCAGAACACCCAAAATACATATATATGCAAGGTTAGTACTACATGCAAGTTAGGGAACATAAATAAGACAAATAACCAATATGACTTGTTAATTACTATGTGATATCAATATAAATACCATACCAGTAAGAAGCTGGAGCAGTGTGTCTGCAACAAGCAATCCAATAGTACCATGCAGGTCAAACAGTGGCTCGCTGGATGATAGATACACCGCTAGGCCAGTAGGAAGACCTGAATATATAACAAGTACACGACATAATGTATAAACCGCTAGACCAGTAGAAAGACACATGCGTGAACTAGTATACATAACATGTGGATAATTTAAAATGCGTGTATTTCTGCTTTGAATTGCTGTATTATTTTCCACAATTTGAAAGAACCTACTTTATCAAGCAATTCCCAGTTGTACTTCTGATATTGTAAAAGAGCGTATGAATATATGAAACAGTGTTATACAATACGTACAATGGTTTAATAAGGAGCAGAAATGTACGCTTACAGACGTGATTAAACATCTTTTATATTTTAAAGGTGACTTAACAAGTGAAAATTCAGTGAGTGTCTTATATAAGATGACCATGAATGTAAGAACCCATATATCATATTACATTATTTGTTTGCGTATTCACTAACATAATGCTTAACTGGCAATACATCACTCAATCGATCAAATGCATTTGGGTGTCTTGTATATTATCGTTGAACATTGCATGATGTTTACCACTACTATTACATATAAGCAATGTCAAACTATGCAACGGCAAACAAACAACGTATGAGTGAATAATAAAAAAAAAGTCCACTAAGACAGAGGTTCCCATTTAAATTCAAATAAATACCTGAAGTAAATATGTGATATTGGGACGAGATAAACAATAATAAAATGTACCAAGTCCGTTAACAGCAGCATCATAGAACACGTCCGTGCTTGTCCAATCCATGACGATGTCTTCTGTAACATTAGACCCCACCTTGGCCATCTTTTCAGTAAACGCTTGTTTATGTAACTCAAGCGCCAGAGACACAAACGTTTGATTCCCTCCAGTAATGTTCTGAGAATCTCGAATAGTAGACTTTATAGAAGAGAAATGTAACTTTATGTTCTTAGCGATTATTGTCACTACTCTTTTTAAATCTGACTGCATCCATAATGATGAGGATACAAGCTCTTGAAATGAAAGATTTATGAGGTTGGTCAAACTAGTCAGGGTTAATCTGTTACTTAGAACATTGGATGTATACCGTCCAATGTATAAAGCATGGAGCTCTTCCTTAGCTAGGACTAGAGCAGTTTCCACACAGTCTATTTCAGTAAAAAACATATCGCCGTTATATCCAATATATTTAAGGTCACTACGAAATGCCAACGGCATGTACGTCCATACTCGCTGAACTAAAACTGTCATGAACACGTGTAACATAAGATCCTCCTTTATAAAAGTTGGAATTATGTCATTCAATCGCTGAAAATAGTCTGGATGCACTACTTTGATTGGTGCGTTAGAACTTTGCACGCCGACAGCCGAATCCCAATTAATATTAGGATAAAGCAAGCGTAATGCTGCAAATGTGACTTCTATAAATGGTGGTGATAGTCTGTTGTCTATGTCGGTAGATTCATCAATAATCTGTTGGAAATAAAGTAATAATAAATTGTTAAAAGGTATTGTAATAAAGTTTTACTTTCCATAAACGTTCTCGATAAAGCCGAGTTATTTTTTCGTGTCGATGTTTACCATTTCTCTTATTAGCGTGCATACGTTATTGATAAAAATCTTACGCATGGTTTGTGAAAACCCATCTGTATAATAGTGTATCTTTCCAACATCTAAACTTTGAATTGCAGATTGACAAAATGAAATGCCAAAGTTTAAGTACTAACCTTTGAAATGTTAGCTTCAATATAGTAGGAATTCATCACCTTTAAGTATAGTTTACCATATGCGGAGTTCGAGAGAAATGACTCTTCTGTAATATAATAATAAGACATTATCAAATATAATTGTAATACGAAAGTTGATTTAGTGAATTTTGAATAGTCATATATACATGATCATGTTTATGCTTTAGAAATATTGCCTATTATAACCCTAGTTTATTACATGATATAGCATGCTACTGATTTCCTTATCTACTCTGTCTCCTTTAACTGAGATGACAAGGAATAAGGTACGAATGTAAAGTAAGAATGTTTTAACTTGGTTTAAGGTCTAATTACACTAAATCAACAGGATGTGCTCGCCTGGTGCAGTCGAAAGTAGTTCTGTATTAAAGAGTACTAACCTTTTTTCTTTAAAAACTTTTTTTAGTGCAGTTTCCTGTTATTTTTTGGCTGTAACTGTATTCTGGACATGTTGTTGATATTTGAAAATGCGACTCATTATGTTTTTGAAATTATTTTAAATAAATTTGAGAAGTGAAAGTAGACAGGGTATGAAATTGCAAGGGGTAAAAATAGTGTTGACCTTTGACCCGGTGTTAGTATACAACTGAAGAAATGTTTCTTAGAAGGTATTAAACCCCCTATTTCCTTGTTGATGTTTAATAGCAGACATGTTTATTTGCATGATAAAGTAAGTTTCCCAGAATTCTAACGAGGTTTGAGTTTTTAACAGGTTGTCAACATTCTAACTTTACTATGGAAGGGCAATGGAGATTCATTTACGCTATTATAACCTTAAACATTGAACCGTCTTTCCGCCACTGACCATCCCTGTGGTCAACCATTGTATATGTGTGGTGTCAGCATACGTTGCTTCCAGTTGTCCATGTTATTGTTGTTTGTTTTGAATGCGTGTTTTTATATTGGCTGAGTTCTGTGAATACTGCATTTTCTATTCGACTTTTGTATTTACCTTTACTTGATGCGCTGTAAAGGTTCACATATCTTTTTCCCACGTTTTATTATTAATTATTGTGTTAGGTTGTATGTTTATACATGGTATTGTTCTCTATAAAAAGCAAATACAAACAAAAGAGAAAAGTAGCAGACTCGGTTGCACTGAGTCTGTTCATGAGAGGTAATATTATGTGCAACACCTCTCTATTCCACCAGCACCGACTTAAGGGGTATTCTACTTTAAAGCCACACATATAAGGCTTGATGCTCCCAAAGTACCAGTAAATAATAACACTACTGATTTGGAGTCGGGGTGACCTTTTACAGATGCCACACAGCACTAAACAAAAGCTGGTGTAAATATCAATTAATATTGAAAAGGGCATCACTAGAAAAATAAAGATACATCAATTATATAGTATTGCTTTTGTTTACAAGTTTCTGTTTAGGACTACACACTCTACGCTTTTCTCTTACTTTGGTCTGTCTGCCTCTTTCTTCGTTTCAAAATACCACCATCTCTAAACTCAAACGACGTCACATAAGAGTACAGTATCCGAGCTGAGGCTTCTACATATTGATTTGCAGCCTGAAAAGGTTAATTTCAAATGTGTAACACGACATAGGTTAAAGTCTCCTCGTAAAACATGTTTAGTTATGTAACTGTACTTAAAAAAGGGTTACTTTATTTGTGCTAATTTATCTTTACTGACACATTATGCATGTGGAAATATTTATACCCCGCTTTCACAGAGTAACGCTGTCCCGTCGCGTCGCTCCCATCGCGTAACACATTATTACTTGCATTCCTCGAACAGTTTTGAATGGGTTGTTCCCAAACCTCATATACACAGAACATCTGATCAAAAAGCGAGGGTATTCATTACCTTTAGTGATAGTTTTATGTTTCTCTTACATTTTTAATACATGTGTATGGTGCTAGAGATGGATAAATAAATGAGTGCGCAACTCATTTGCTTCAGTTTAAGAACTCCTATATTGTCTATCATCTTGCCATTACAGTAGAACGTTAACGGCATACCTACATTACCATGGTTGACGACAGACCTACATTACCATGGTAAAATATTAATCGTACTCAATAAGACGCATATATTGTTTCAAGCTAAGAATATGTAGGGCGAAATTGTCTTCACGAAATATAGTGTTACAAATTGTATGTGTTAGTCTGATTAAATGACATAGAAAGAGTATTATATATATATGTATTTTAGGGGTTCTGGACCACACGTTATATTATTATTTTATTTCTTAATTCACTACCTTAAAAAAAACCTACCGAACAACTTTCAAAATGAGAAAAAAAAAATCTGTACAAGTATGTACCTTTACCCAACTTATAATTTTATAATTTTGGTGAAGGTACCCTAAATACGTAGATAATAAATCACCATGGTGATTCAAGATAAGAATGTTCTAGATTTTGAGCTTTGATAAGGTTACGTGATTATTTAAATTTAAATTTGTATTTAATTTTTTTTATATTTTTAGAAGGTTCTAGGTTGAATACAAAGGTGGTGGATCGTACTCATAGACATTACTAAAACAATTTATTACACACTTTTTAGACTTTTTTGTAAGGTTGCCATTGCTTTCTTTCTTCCCTGTTCTACTAGTTCCTTTTTTTGAACTTCACTTATTTTAGCCTTTTTTTGTTTTGTGTCCTGTTTTAAACTATAATATTTATCCAACTCATCTAAAATCATCTTAAACTCTTGATCAGATATTTGTGCATCACTCAACGCTTTTGATATTAACTGCTTTATACTATTTAACTTAGACTCTGCCAAAGTTTTTATTTCATGATGTTTTTGAGCTTTTGCATTAAGCTTGCGTCTGATAAAATTAATACAAACACCTGTAGCTCCACATACTATTGCTGCTATTTCCAAAGGTAACAAAACTGGAACATTGGGTTTAAAAACAATCAAATGGGTCTGTTTTTTTCTTAAACAAACTTGGTCTAGGCGTCTCTACTGGAGCTGTTGCCTGTAGTTTAGGTGTCTTTACATTTTTCCATGGTATCTCCAAAACTGATATAGCTGTCATTATACCAATATATATGAATGCAAAATTTTTAAAACCATTTACCGTTTTCCCTATCTCTTGCATGGAATATGTTTGTTTCTTTTCTTCTTCTTGTTCGTCTTTCAAAACATCATCTTCCTGCTGTTCCAGCAACAAATCTATGTCATCTGTTTCTTCTTCTTGTTTTTCCAACAGACGGGAGAGAAGTTGCGTCTGTTTGCGACTTTCTTCTGCTATGGTTTCCAGATTATACACCACATCTTCTGGTGTAGCTATTTCTTTTAATATTTTGACACGTTATGTGTTGTCATGTATAAGCTCGTCTGCAGTATATGGTTTTTCATTCTCTCCCTCTCTTGTTATGTCCTCCCTTGTAATACGAGGGTCCTCCCTTGTAATACGAGGGTTCCATATCTTTCTTAGTTTGTCATTTCCAATTCTATATCTCTTCATCGCTTGGTTCGCAGATATTTGTCCACGTAGTCCACGAAGTTCTTCTATTTGTTCTTGTGTCAAGTATCCTCTTTTGTTTTCCATGTTTTTATATTATGATATATTTTAATATTATATTAAAATAATATTAGAACACAACCAATTTTAGTATCGTCTGTATGCAGTTAAAAACTGTTTGAAATCTTTTGTATGCAGTTGATGACTGTTTGGAATCTTCTGTGTGTAGTTGAAGATTGTTTAGCATCGTCGGTATATATTTTGACATCGTCTGGGTATCGTTTGAGTATAGTCTGTATATATTTTGACATGTTCTGTAATGGTTTAACATCGTCTGTGTGTATTTTGGGGCTATATGGGACTTATTTGGCTTGTAGCATTGATTGTAGCATTGCTTGTAGCAATTCTGTATGATAATCATGGCTGAACAATTGTTAAAGCAATAAATGTGGAAACAAAAAAGCCCCCTCCTGTTGAAACAAAAATATTAAAAGATGATCCTATCTGTATGAATGCAAGTGTAAGATATTTATATCAACCCGAGGAACAAGAAGGTGAAAGACGCAGAGCAACTGATCCAATGTGGAGTGGAGATATTCACAAGATTAAAAGTTATATGGTGACGCAAGGTATAAGAGTTTATTATTTGAAATTACCAGCGCCACAGAGAAGATTTGTCAAAGAAGAATTACTTATTGTTCCTGCTGATACCCAAATTCATAAGTTTTTGTAGAAACCATGTGCATCAGTTGTAATTCCATCTTCTCGTATATATCTTTTTGAGTAAAATGGTGATAATGTAACTTTGTTTACTGTTGTGCCAAATATCTGATGCTTTATTGATCGTATCATATTCATTTCATGGGTGTATTTTTTCTTGCCAAACAATGCATCCTTGTAGTTCTCAAAGTTTGTTTGTTTTTTGGTTACATATTCTTTTACACCCTTTGCTTTCTTAATAATCTGCTCATTCACTTTCAAAATAGAATCTTGTTTGGATTTTAATCCAATATCCTCAACTGTGGGAACACCAGGACATTCATTTTTTATTTTACCTATTGCTTTAATAATCTTCTCATCCTCTTCCAAAATAGAATATAGTCCGGATCTTATCTCATCCGCTTTAGAATATAGTTCAGGTCTTGATTCAATATACTCAATTATAGAAACACCAGGACATTCATCTTTCATTTTATTTATTACTTTTTCAATAACCTGCTCATCCGCTCTCAAAATAGAATATAGTTTGGGTCTTAATCCAACATACTCAGCTATAGCAACACCAGCACATTCGTCTTTCATTTTACCCAATACTTTTTTGTTTGTATCATCGTGCATTGAGTGATTTTGAGGATAATCACTTAGGTAATATTCATCTTTCATTTCAGACATATCTTTATATGCGTCTTCTGTTTTTATATCTACAAGCAAGCTGTCAGTATCTGTGTATGATAAAGTACAGTTATCTCCATACCTTTTTTTCAAAGTATTATAATACCAATCATACATCATATATTTTGATAAATCTAATACTGACATTCCAACATAAATTGGCTTGGTTAATTTTAATTTTGTTTTGTTTACATGTATTGCCGATAATTCATCTGAAAATTTTACACGTCTGTTAAAGTTTGGTTTGGCTATTATTTTTCTTATTTTTTCATTATTAGAGCCGTCAGTTTTTACTAATTTTATGTCAGTTCGCTTTCTTAAATTTTCCATTGTTTTTCCAAATACTGAGTTATTCATAAGCTTGTAAAAATCTTTTTCAAATTGTGATTTAGCTTTTTTCCTAAGTTCTGTGTTTAAATTTATGTATGATGCCATTCAAGGTTTTTCATTAAATACTAGCACCCTGTGGATTTTTGTTAATTCCATGCCTAATGATAAATACAACTGTAATTTTTTATAATGTAATAGATATTTTGTTTTGTCCATAAGATTTGGTACTAGTTGTTCTGTCATAACGTTATTTTCTAATAAATTTGTTTGGTACTCAGATAACCATTCTTTTTTTACTTTTAATCTTTCATGGGCAAGTGGATAATCATTGTGACTATCATGTAGTTCTTTAGGATATTTTAAATCTACTTCAAGAAAATATCCTTTATCTTTTCTTAGCTCTTGTAATGTTTTTAAGTCAACCCATTTAAATCCGGAATATGGAAGTGGCTGACTCATTGCCCACCCATATAAGTTGTTTGCATCAAAATACATTAAAAAGTTTTTTTCTCCATCTGGGTTATAATCAAATATATGGGGATTGTTTGCTTTTGCATGTCTTTTTGATACCATGCTAATTCCACCACGCATTCCTTTTTCAACAAATAAGTGCATATTCATATCTGTAAGAAGTTCTAGTTCTATTTTTGAAAATTTAGGTAAAGCATCCCAAGATAATCCAGGTGCTGTGTAGTAATGTAAAGCATCGAGTTTATATGATTTCATGCATGTTTTTCTAAAAGTTTGGAATACATCAGCCAACAAAGTTACATCAGTTTTTAAATATAAATCATGATAATCTCCAAGAGTTTCACAATTTAATTTTTCCCATACTTCTTGGGCATGATCGTAATCTTTTTGAGTAATACCATCATCTGTGAGTTTACTGTAAAATGATTCAATCGGTGGTAATTTGGTTTCATTAAATTTATCCATGCTATCAAAATATTCATATGGATAAACACCTTTTCGTAAAAGTAAATCTGTGTGTTCTTTCAACTGATTTCTGGTTATTTCAAAATCAGATTTATCTGTCGCATCAACAAGTTTTTCTAAAGAAGAAGCCATAAATTGGAAACTGTCTAAAAATTTAAGCTGGCCGACACTAAATGATATGTATTTTTCAGCATTATTTGGAATACATGTTATATTACCTTTCATTTTATGTATTTTTTGCATAATCAAATGACTATCATATCCTTTGAGGTTGTGAAATATGACAGCAATTGAAGTTTTGCCAGGTTTTATTTTTAGTTTTAAGTTGCAGTTTTTATGTGCTGCACCTCTGTATTCTCCAGTAAAATGGCAGTGATCTCTTACTTTACAGTTTTTACCAGATTTTCTGCCTATTTAATTATCACATATCCAACATTGTGTAGCTTTTTCATAATCTGCTTCATTTTGTTGAGTCATTATTAATGGTTTTGGGTGAGCGAATATATTATTAATGTTGCTCTTCTCACATTCTAGGCGATTTAAAAACACTTCAACAGCATCTTCACCTCTGTAAATAACCGAATCATTAGCTTTGTTGTCATATCTGACAACTTGGTATCCAAATCCACAAGCTTCGTGCACATTTTGAATTTCTGATTTTTTTCCAAATTGTTTTAATTGTGGTTTAATTATGCTTTCAAAATCAGCATATATTACATAAGGAACATGCATTTTTTTTTGTTAATTTTTAAATTTTACAGTATTTTTACCATTTTCTGGCATTTCAATTTTGCAAGATTTTTTGTTGATACCCTCACAATCTTCTTTGTGATTTGTTAGTAAGTCTTCATTTGAAAATCCATAAAGACAACGATCACAGAAATAAGTTTTGCCTTTATATTTGTTTTGATCATATAATAACCTATTTAAGTTTTTAACCCAGCAATAGTGGTTGTTCGTAACATTTTTATCAGATATCAAAAGCAGATTAATTCTATTAATATCTTTGGGTTGTTCTGATATTTTATACGGGAAAACATTTACCTTTTTACTTTTTTCTGATACGGTACATCCGTAAACATTATTAGCAAGATTATTTAGTTTTTCTACTTTTGAAATTTGAGAAATTGGTGTAGGAAAGTCAATTCCGTCTTTTTTTAGAAAATCTATACTAGGATATTTTGACAACCTGTCGGCGTGATCTGCGGCTGGATTTATAGCAGAATTTATAGCATGAAACAAACACTGATTATCGTTATTTTTTACGTTTATTATTGCTTTTTTATTAGCTATTTCTTCAGGCAGTGGAATATATGAAGAACCTTTTAATGGTTCATACTTTGCAATATTCAAATAAAGCTTAACACAGTGATCAACTTCTAATCCAGATGCTGTGTTTGTAAATCTTTCTAGACTTTCTTGTATAAATTCAGATGAATTGTCATAAAGCTCGCTTATTTTTTCAGAGCTCAAAATGGCATTTTGTTCACTGTTTAATACTGCAGTGGTGTATTTTTTGGTAGAACCATCATCTTTAAATAAATCTATAGTAAGAGCTAATTGAAACTTTAATCCTTTAGTTTTTATCAGCTCTTTGATAATTTGTTTTGTAATAATAGATTTTTTATCATGGAATACTTTTTGAGGATCTTTGTATTTATTTACAGATATTTCGTGTGCTCTAAAATATACGCATTTTGGATTGTCAACTAGTTTTAATTTGTCTTCTTCTTTTTCTTCTTTTTGATTTTCTTGCAGCTCTTGGATTACTTTAGCCATTTGTTTTTTGTATTTATCATCTTGACTTAATTCTTTTTTAGCCTACCTTTTCTTAAGTTTTTTAAGTTTTCTTCTTTTCTTAAAACCTTTCAAAAGATTTACTAGTTGGTTCTATCTTTTTATCTTCAAAAGGTTCTATCTTTTTATCTTCAAAAGGTTGGCTGGTAGTTGCCCTTGTTTTCAAGACTTTATTTTCTTCCTCAAGTGATTCCAATTTTTTCTTAATTAATACATTTTCTTTCTTAACTAATGCAATTGTTTTAACTTCTTTCCTAAGTGATACAATTTCTTCCTCAATTTTGGTTTGTTGACCTCCTAATGATTTCATACAGGGATAATAAATTATTTATAGTATCTTTAGTGTCTGACATTTTTTATTTCTTTTCTTTTATACCTAGAAATATTTTATTTAATATAAATAATTATTACTATAAATATAAAGCAATGATTCCGTGTCAGTTCCTACAAATCTGTTCCACCGGTATTTGTACCAAAAAATGTGTTAAAAATTCAAAATATTGTAAAGTTCACAAAAATAGAATGAAAACTTGTAAAATTCTACCTTGTTTAAATTGTGGATTGGGCACTACTGCCCAATTTCAAATTTGTTGTAAATGTGGTGCTTCAACAATTAGAAAATGTAAAGATTATTGGTATTATAAGGATTATAATAAAGAATGTTTAAAATTTAGACGTATTGTGTATTTATAGTTTAATTTTTATAACCTTGATTATAAATTTCAGGGTACCTTCACCAAACTTATAAAATTATAAGTTGGGTAAAGGTACATACTTGTACAGCTTTTTTTTTTCTCATTTTGAAAGTTGTTCGGTAGGGTTTTTTTTAAGGTAGTGAATTAAGAAATAAAATAATAATATAACGTGTGGTCAAGAACCCCTAAAATACATACATATATTATAGTATTAGGATGTTTGTTGAAAGGTGCCGGTATGCCTTGTAGATGGTGGTGTCCATTCGATAGAAGACAAATTATTAAGATGTTGAACAAAATCACTGTTATAATTAAACTAAGATGTAGTTGGTACACTTATTTCATTAGATGCATAATAAGAAGTCCATACACTTACGTCTTTAATTACATTCGGAGGTAGTTAGAAGTATACTTACGTCATTAGTGAGACATATATCAGTCATTTGTACACTTAGTCATACAATGTATTATTATGAGTGTAGTTAACGTACATCATATTAAGATGATGAGGAGGGTGATGATGATGACGATGATGATGATGATGATGATGATGACGATGATGATGATGATGATGATGAGGAGGAGGATGATGATGA
This sequence comes from Cyrtodaria siliqua, assembly GCA_037043455.1. Classification (NCBI taxonomy): domain Eukaryota; kingdom Metazoa; phylum Mollusca; class Bivalvia; order Adapedonta; family Hiatellidae; genus Cyrtodaria; species Cyrtodaria siliqua. Next base: position 107,551 of record JAWPHD010004830.1, read on the forward strand.
TAACGATGATGATGATGATGACGATGATGATGATGATGATGATGATGGTGGTGGTGATGAGGAACTTTATTTCCTCCAATTGGGAGATTATCATACTACAAATATGGTGAGACATTATAGCATATAAAACGTGGCAAAAAGAACAACTGTTATACAAATACGCGCATGCACACCCTTACTCGCACACATACACACATATATACATGTACGCATACATACACACACATATATGCATACATACGCATACTCATTTATGCATCCATATACTAGCTTACGCGCTCACCCACATAAAAGTGTGCCATATGTTCAGTCACTATAATACGACCATATTTAACTGCTAGTTTCCATCTAATAATTTGTATATTCCTGTTTTCACCAGCCTTAATCACGAAATCGAAAATTGAAGAAGGAATGGGACGAGAACGATTTTTCCGCCATTAACGGTTCGGGCCATTACGGGTACGTTAGTCAACGTGTTCTTTATATTTAGGGCTAAATGAAATGCTATGTTTAAGGCAATCTTGCTTTTCTGCAAGCATATTACTGCAAGAGCTATGTATTTGTTAAAGTAAACATGAAGATTATGGTGCGGGAGTGTAATAAATGAAATGAGAAATTTGGAATAAGTACAAAAGAAATTGCAGTCTCGGTTTGATTGAGACCGCTAGTTAAAAGTGCTTGCTACCGTTCACGCCCTCTAGCCCCGGGTTGAGCAGAACTCAATATAGCACAAAAATGGTATATTTGTCATATTATTATTTAAAGCCATGGTATATTTATCATATTACACTAATGAATGGAGGCCAAGTCATCGTTCAGTCTTTTACGTTCAGCTCGGAGAGCATCGGAATTGTCTCGTCGATTTCCGTAACCGTTAAAATACCGGATTACGATGATTGAAATCGATGAGATAGTTCCGTTGTTTGGCGTCGTACGGAGAATACCGAGTCAACAAACGACGTCATCAGACAAACACACGACGTCATCGTACGGAAACGTTATGTATAGGATTTATTTTTAGTTACATGTATAAAGTGATAAATAGAATCTCAAATTCGTGCCTATTTAATAATGAATTTATTAAACTCGTTGGATAAAATTGATATAATGTTCGGCACAATCTCACATCATATAATTTTATCCAACTCGTTTAATAAATTCAATCTTAAACAGGCACTCGTGTAAGATCCTCTAAATGTGAGTTGTTAGCAGACTGTTCTCATTTATAAGATGCATATATGAGTAGTTAGTACAATAACGTCGCTATATCTATATATGTTGTACGTACACTTTCGTCACTAGACGTATATATGAGTAGTTAGGACACTACATCATTATATACAGATAATATGCATAGTCGAATAACATAGGCGAATAACTAGTACAGTGACGTCATTATGTAGTTAGTTCACTTACGTAATTAGTTGCATATTCAGAGGTGTAGACAGACCTTTGAAGATACATAGCAGGTGGTTCGATCTGTACAAAATACAAAAAGGCATGTAAATTCGTGATATTATTTATATTCAAGGGATTCTCAAAATTGTTCTCGTTTGTATTTTCTAATGTGATAATTACATTTTACATAGTTTAGATAATATGTTTTACAAATCCTTCAACACGGTTTGACAGGAATGTGTTCAGTGATTCATTTTGAAATTGAAAGCATACAATACATCTTATTGCGGTTTCCATTTTACATGTCGTAGCGCATTATTTTTCACCTCGACGTCACAAAGTCAATAAGTAAATTGTGTTTTATTTAATAAAATATAAAACGATACGATTCGATAGTTACAATACAATACTATATGATAAGATACGAAACGAAACGAAACGGTCGATATGACACGATACGATACGATACGTATATATAACTAACCTTAAACAGAATCATAAATAAAAATGAGGAGCTTATTGACGGACCCTAAATATGGCGTATAACATGACTACATAATGAGAAGGAGCTTTTTCTGACCCTATATCGGCCGAACTGCAGAGCTGCTACACATTCTAGAGTAGACACTCCATTGATGATGGATCTTCGTTCCCACTACAAGCAGGGTCATGGTGAAGACTTTTAATGAGCATGACAAAACATGAAGGGAGTCTTACTCCTCCGCCTCTAACGGGATTTGCAGTGGTCCTATTCTACACCCGGTAATCGCACAAAGATTACCTAATGGAGTAATAAACTAAAGGGGAGCTTCTTATCTGACCCTAATTGAAAGAATAACTAAAGGGGAGCTTCTTATCTGACCCTAATGGAGTGAGTAACTAAACGGGAGCTTCTTATCTGACCCTTATTGAGAGAATAACTAACAGGGGGACCTTTAATGGGAGAATACCTCAGGAGGGGGAGCTCTTGTAACAATAATTCAAATTATTTACTAAACATCACACTCTTAATATTCGATGTATGATTGGTCGCGATCCGTTTTTCCATCTAGTCATTTTATCAATAATGTTTAAAATTTAAGTAAAGTTTATCTACGAAATCATCACTTATTAAAAATTATTTATAGTTGCTGGTATTCAACAAATTTAATTTTTTGTAATTGGAGCGAAAGAATGAAAAACGAAATGTCTAAATAACAAGTAGTTGCTTGATTTCGGGTACGAAAGAAAGAATAAACAGTTTTGGCGTCGAACGAATGAAAATTCGAAACATTTACCGCAAAAGAACGAAACACTGACGTAAAATAGTGTGGGAGGGTGTTGTTGGTTGTTTTTGCTGTTTTTATAACCGTTATTGGGTCAAAACTCTAACACTAACCCAATTTTGAGATAGAAATTCAATAACTGGAACAAGAAAAAAGTCTGCTAAAAAGTAGCAAAATAGGTACAAGTGTTGTGTACGAACCGCATTTAAATGCCTCTGTTGATCTGGGTGTACTGTAAACAGTATTACAGATACAATTATGAAATGAATGTTTTGTTGTATTTCTCCCAATTGTTATGAAAAATCAAACTAAAATTACCAGTTGTGATGGTATGGGTTACGTTCCCAAAATATAAAGGGCGGGGAAAAACACTGTAAAAGAACGAAACTGGCATACTGAATTTATTGTGTTAAATATCCTACCTTCACGCCGTACACCGTGGCATTCTGATTGTTCTTCATGGTTATTACCGACATCTTGAAGAAAGGTGTCACCTCAAAATATCTGTTAACAGAGTTCAGCAAGTTGTCAAATGTGTTGAGAATTGTTGTGTTTTCTGTCATTCCAAGCCAGTCTAGAAGATTGTGAACTTCTTTAAAGTCTACAAAAGCAATATATTCAAATTATCATATATATCCTGTAAAAAAATGAAATAAATAATAAAATGAATCGCATATTTATTTTGCGTTTATTATTATACAATCTATATATTGCTTCAATATTTTATTTCGCTTCCTTTGCCTAGAGACCTAATAACAGGCCTGTGATTTTCTGTAACAATTTCATAAAAAAAATTCTAAAGAATGCATACTCGTTCACACTCGTTAAAGAAAAATAAAGGTAATGAACCAAGTGTAATAACTGGCTATATTGTATGGATTGTTCTTACTTCTAACCTATATTTATTTTTAGTCAGAAACATTAACGTGGTACAGGTATATAGTAAATGATCGATTGCCAACTGTGTATGACAGCTCAGAGGTAAGAGCAGTGCCACGGTACAGAGGTAAGAGCAGTGACACGGTACCACGGTACAGAGGTAAGAGAGAGGTAAGAACAGTGACAACGGTACAGATGTAAGAGCAGTGACACGGTACAGAGGTAAGAGCAGTGACACGGTACAGAGGTAAGAGCAGTGTCACGGTACAGAGGTAAGAGAAGTGCCACGGTACAGAGGTAAGAGCGGTGCCACGGTACCCTAGAGTTTGAGTCCTAGTTAAAGCGTAATATTTTTCAATATGTATTACATTTGGGAGCTCGTCCGTGAGCATCCCGAGAAACTCCATTATTGGTCTGTATAATTAGAAATTCTGCGACGAATTTCAATCTGATGGTGTTGTATACACCCCCACCAGATAAAGATGCAAATTATAATATACAAATGAGAAAAATGGTCCTATAGAAATGCCAGCGCCCAAACTCAACATCCGCCTCGGTCCGCACTGCACCACAAACAAAGAGCAAACTAACTACAAGACAACGAGTGGTTAAGACAGGAGGACCGACTTGGAAGGGTCAGTAATAAGGCCTATAAGGTCTACTCCTTAGCTTAGAAGAAGAAGAAGAAGAAGAAGAATAAGAAGAAGAAGAAGAAGAAGCAACAAGCAACAAGCAACAACAATGACAGTTCCCATTACTGAGAAGTCAATATACTATAGGCTAAATCACTTTCAATGCCATTGTTTTGATAATATTGTTATATATATACATGTATATAATGTATATGCATGTTAAGGGCCTCATGGAAGACTGAATAGTTTCAACTGTGTTCTCTCATTTAAAAAAACTCTTTTTTTATTATCATTACTATTAATACAGTATGAATACTATCGTTAAAAAACGTAGTTAATTTTTTTAAAGGACACGCGGCAATCTTATCAGGCATTACATGCACCACTTTGATTTGTTAATTATGTATCGTTCGACTTGAAATTTTCTTGAATAAATCTGCTTGACGTAGTTATTTAGCATTAAACTTATCACCTCGATTTATTAATCCAGCATCCTTTTAACTTCAACCTTGCTTGTATAGAAGTGTTCAATGATTCTTCTTTATCTTACCGTGGATTTAAATCTAATTATTAATGTTGCAATATTATCAATAAATCGTAATATGCAACAACATTTTGCTTTGAGCTATTCATTAACTGTTAATATTAATTAGAAATAAGTTATGTAGAAAAACTAACGGACGCCTGTACCAGAAATCAAGATCGCCGTGTGTCCCTTGAAACACATAATCATGAATATTAACATTTTATTCAAGGAAACACAACTTCTATTCACAAAGAACCAAACATGAGTACGAGTTGTGTTACATATACATAACTCTTGCATATGTATACATAAATACTGCATGTTACATATACATAACTCTTGCATATGTATACATAAATATTGCATGTATATCGTTTCCGGCGAATTCGCACTGCATTAGTTACTTTTATCTATTGGTATGATACACATACAGTCCACCGGATTATATACACAGTTTCTTGTATCTATTGGTATGATACACATACAGTCCACCGGATTATATACACAATTTCTTGTATCTATTGGTATGATACACATACAGTCCACCGGATTATATACACAATTTCTTGTATCTATTGGTATGATACACATACAGTCCACCGGATTATATACACAATTTCTTGTATCCATTGGTATGATACACATACAGTCCACCGGATTATATACACAATTTCTTGTATCTATTGGTATGATACACATACAGTCCACCGGATTATATACAACATTTCTTGTATCTATTGGTATGATACACATACAGTCCACCGGATTATATACACAGTTTCTTTCTCTTAAGAGTGCGACATGTAAAGACTGTTCTACAAAATACGTATACATGTTTGGGGGTTAACGTCTTTCAGTTGTATTACGACGGTGTTTTTATGCACAGTGAGCTCTATGCTCAACTGTAAAGCGTTGTCGCACTGAAATACCACACCGTAGACACATGGCATGATACCCCACCCATTTACATTATACCGGCATTTGGCAGACACGTTATATACTGAAGGTCAAGCAATGGACCTAATATTACCAGTTGTGTGTTTTAGTATTTGTAATGACCAAACCAGACATTGAACCCACGACCTCCCGCATGCAGCACCGACGCTCTATAGGATATACGGATAAATTACAACATACGAGAACAAATTGTGAGCATGGCAATTTCTGAACTAACCCTTTCGCCGCCAAATTTCCGGTGATATTTTATATAATAATATAGTGTTATGGAAATCATTCTTACTGAGTGGCGAACAGTTTAACCGTAATCAGTCTGCCCATGATGTACAGGTTGATCTGGGTTTACACTGGTCGTAAAAATCAGTGTCTTCGACTTGACAGCGAAATATGTGTTAAGTACAACATCAAAGCACAAATTGTGAACATGAACATGATTGTGATATTAGAGAATACATTTAAATCGACAAAGATAAAAGTATGTAAATACATAGATCTATGGCGTTATTTTTTACATAATACATCGCTGATGCATGACTACTCTGTAATAAATCGCTGATGCATGACTACTCTGTAATACATCGCTGATGCAGGACTACTCTGTAATACATCGCTGATGCATGACTACTCTGTAATACATCGCTGATGCATGACTACTCTGTAATACATCGCTGATGCATGACTACTCTGTCAAAGAATGCTTTTTCTACTGGTTTGATGCCTCTCAAGTTAACTATTAGGTCTGCTAATGACTGCTTCTTATTTTGCAGTAATTTGTAATAAGTCGGTCTCTATGCAAAACATATACGCGTGCAAATAATCTTCAAAGTACATTATGCAGAAGTCTGGACAAAAATGAATGCACGTGGTAAGCTTATAAATACAGCTATAAGTAAAAAAAATGGCGACGAAGCAGACGAGAGCTCGTCTAAACAATTCCTTGTTTTAAAAAGAAAAGACAATTAATGCATTATTTCCTGTGATAAAATTACTGGTGTAAATGTCTGAGTAAACCCGCACATGTAGATAATTGCAAGGACCATATCGCTTCTTTTAATTCTACCAATTGTGTCACATAAGTATCATATAATTCGCATATGATTCACATAGGATACCTATAATATGATACTGATGTAAACGGAGCAGCACATGCTTCTTATAGTAAACGTTTTATATAGGAAACAAGTAAGTTATATCATATGAGAACTGTATTTTTATAAAAAAATAAATACTGAAAAAGGGATCCCTTGGAAGAAGAGAGAAAAGTAGTAGACTCGGTTGTATTGAGTCTGTTCATGAGAGGTAATATAATGTGCAACACCTCCTACGCCCCCTAGGACCGACTTAAGGGGTTTTCTACTTTAAAACCCAAAGATTGGGCTTGATGATCCCAGAGGATGGGTGTGTTTTAAAAACAAAACGTTTATGAATTTATTCCCGTATAAAAGTTATATGAGACTCCAATTATATAGAAGTATCATATACAACGTTTGATATGAGCATTATATGTGGCTCCTTTTATATAAGAATCATATGAGAATCATGTGACTGTCATATGAGATTGTAATCATATGTTTACTATATGGCAAAATTGCATATGTAGAATACAGTACCTATTATATACGAAGCAGCGAGTACAATTTATCACTCGTACCTTAAACCACTTTTGTATAACTGTTATTTGATTTGGGGTTGCGAATCACAAACTAGCTCAAACATAATAGTGGACTGCATGATCTTACATAATTACGTTGTACACAATATCGTATAGAGAGTGCGGCACCTTAGCAGTTAGTGTGAATTATGCACGTATGTTCGTGTCCATCAACTTCCGCGTAAAAGGTGGACACTAACACCTAGTTACAACAATGCCATGCTTCAACACTAACACCTAGTTACAACAATGCCATGCTTCAACACTTACACCTAGTTACAGTAATGCCATGCTTCAACACTAACACCTAGATACAGTAATGCCATGCTTCAACACTAACACCTAGATACAGTAATGCCATGCTTCAACACTAACACCTAGTTACAGTAGTGCCATGCTTCAACACTTACACCTAGTTACAGTAATGCCATGCTTCAACACTAACACCTAGATACAGTAATGCCATGCTTCAACACTACCACCTAGTTACAATAATGCCATGCTTCAACACTAACACCTAGATACAATAATGCCATGCTTCAACACTACCACCTAGTTACAGTAATGCCATGTTTCAACACTAACACCTAGATACAATAATGCCATGCTTCAACACTAACACCTGGTTACAGTAGTGCCATGCTTCAACACTAACACCTGGTTACAGTAATGCCATGCTTCAACACTAACACCTGGTTACAGTAGTGCCATGCTTTAACACTAACACCTGGTTACAGTAGTGCCATGCTTCAACACTAACACCTGGTTACAGTAATGCCATGCTTCAACACTAACACCTGGTTACAGTAGTGCCATGCTTTAACACTAACACCTGGTTACAGTAGTGCCATGCTTCAACACTAACACCTAGTTACAGTCATGCCATGCTTCAACACTACCACCTAGTTACAGTAATGCCATGCTTCAACACTAACACCTAGTTACAGTAATGCCATGCTTCAACACTAACACCTAGATACAGTAGTGCCATGTTTCAACACTAAAACCTAGTTACAGTAATGCCATGATTCAACGCTAACATCTAGTTTCAGTAATGCCATGCTTCAACACTAAAACCTAGTTACAGTAATGCCATGCTTCAACACTAACACCAAGTTACAGTAATGTCATGCTTCAACGCTAACACCTAGTTACACCTAGTTACAACAATGCCATGCTTCAACACTAAAACCTAGTTACAGTAATGCCATGCTTCAACGCAAACACCAAGTTACAGTAATGCCATGCTTCAACGCTAACACCTAGTTACAGTAATGTCATGCTTCAACGCTAACACCTAGTTACACCTAGTTACAACAATGCCATGCTTCAACACTAACAACTAGTTACAACAATGCCATGCTTCAACAATAACACCTAGTTACAGTCATGCCATGCTTCAACACTAACAACTAGTTACAGTCATGCCATGCTTCAAAACTAACACCTAGTTACAGTAATGCCATGCATCAACACTAACACCTAGTTACAGTAATGCCATGCATCAACACTAACACTTAGTTCCGGTAGTGCCATGCTTCAACGCTAACACCTAGTTACACCTAGTTACAACAATGCCATGCTTCAACACTAACAACTAGTTACAACAATGCCATGCTTCAACAATAACACCTAGTTACAGTCATGCCATGCTTCAACACTAACACCTAGTTACAACAATGCCATGCTTCAACACTAACACCTAGTTACAACAATGCCATGCTTCAACAATAACACCTAGTTACAACAATGCCATGCTTCAACACTAACACCTAGTTACAACAATGCCATGCTTCAACACTAACACCTAGTTACAACAATGCCATGCTTCAACAATAACACCTAGTTACAGTCATGCCATGCTTCAACACTAACAACTAGTTACAGTCATGCCATGATTCAACACTACCACCTAGTTACAATAATGCCATGTTTCAACACTTTAACCTAGTTACTGTAATTCCATGATTCAACGCTAACATCTAGTTACAGTAATGCCATGCTTCAACACTAACACCTAGCTACAGTAGTGCCATGCTTTAACACTAACACCTAGTTACAGTAGTGCCATGCTTCAACAATAACACCTAGTTACAGTCATGCCATGCTTCAACACTAACAACTAGTAACAGTCATGCCATGATTCAACACTACCACCTAGTTACAATAATGCCATGTTTCAACACTTTAACCTAGTTACTGTAATTCCATGATTCAACGCTAACATCTAGTTACAGTAATGCCATGCTTCAACACTAACACCTAGCTACAGAAGTGCCATGCTTTAACACTAACACCTAGTTACAGTAGTGCCATGCTTCAACACTAACACCTAGTTACAGTAATGCCATGCTTCAACACTAACACCTAGTTACAGTCATGCCATGATTCAACACTAACACCTAGTTACAGTCATGCCATGCTTCAACACTAACAACTAGTTACAGTCATGCCATGATTCAACACTACCACCTAGTTACAATAATGCCATGTTTCAACACTTTAACCTAGTTACTGTAATTCCATGATTCAACGCTAACATCTAGTTACAGTAATGCCATGCTTCAACACTAACACCTAGCTACAGTAGTGCCATGCTTTAACACTAACACCTAGTTACAGTAGTGCCATACTTCAACACTAACACATAGTTACAGTAATGCCATGCTTCAACACTAACACCTAGCTACAGTAGTGCCATGCTTCAACACTAACACCTAGTTACAGTAATGCCATGCTTCAACACTAACACATAGTTACAGTAATGCCATGCTTCAACACTAACACCTAGCTACAGTAGTGCCATGCTTTAACACTAACACCTGGTTACAGTAGTGCCATACTTCAACACTAACACATAGTTACAGTAATGACATGCTTCAACTCTAACACCTAGCTACAGTAGTGCCATGCTTCAACACTAACACCTAGTTACAGTCATGCCATGATTCAACACTAACACCTAGTTACAGTAATGCCATGCTTCAACACTAACACCTAGTTACAGTAATGCCATGCTTCAACACTAACACCTAGTTACAGTAATGCCATGCTTCAACTCTAACACCTAGTTACAGTAATGCCATGCTTCAACACTAACACCTAGTTACAGTCATGCCATGCTTCAACACTAACACCTAGTTACAGTAATGCCATGCTTCAACACTAACACCTAGTTACAGTAATGCCATGCTTCAACACTAACACCTAGATACAGTAGTGATAGCTTCAACACTATCACCTAGTTACAATAATGCCATATTTCAGCACTAAAACCTAGTTACAGTAATGCCATGATTCAACACTAACACCTAGTTACAGTACTGCCATGCTTCAACACTATCACCTAGTTACAATAATGCCATGTTTCAACACTCAAACCTAGTTACAGTCATGCCATGCTTCAACACTAACACCTAGTTACAGTAATACCATGCATCAACACTAACACCTAGTTACAGTAATGCCATGATTTAACGCTGACAACTAGTTACAATAATGCCATGTTTCAACACTAATACCTAGTTACAGTAATTCCATGCTTAAACGCTAACACCAAGTTACAGTAATGCCATGCTTCAACGCTAACACCTAGTTACACCTAGTTACAACAATGCCATGCTTCAACACTAACACCTAGTTACAGTAATGCCATGCTTAAACGCTAACGCCTAGTTACAGTAATGTCATGCTTCAACGCTAACACCTAGTTACACCTAGTTACAACAATGCCATGCTTCAACACTAACACCTAGTTACAACAATGCCATGCTTCAACACTAACACCTAGTTACAGTAATGCCATGCTTAAACTCTAACACCTAGTTACAGTAATGCCATGCTTAAACGCTAACACCTAGTTACAGTAATGTTATGCTTCAACGCTAACACATAGTTACAGTAATGTCATGCTTCAACACTAGCACCTAGTTACAGTAATGTCATGCTTCAACACTAATACCGAGTTAGAACAATACCATGATTCAACACTAACACCTATTTACAGTTATTCCATGCTTCAACACAAACACATAGTTACAGAAATGCCATGCATCAACACTAACACCTATTTACAACAATGCCATGATTCAACACTAACACCTAGTTACAACAATACCATGCTTCAACACTAACACCTAGTTACAACAATGCCATGCTTCAACACTAACACCAAGTTACACTAATGATATGCTTCAACGCCGGCATGATATGTTAGTCCAACGATGATACGATCTGTCACGTCATGCAACTTCATACCTCTTAGATCAAACAGATTATATTTATATTCCGGTATCTAAAATTATCCTCCAAAGGCTCATCAAAGATAGTTTGTATATGAAATATGTAACCCACTTTAAACAAAACGGATATTATTAAATAATAATAATATAAGCACACCACCACCACCAATACTGCTGCTGCTACTGCTGCTGCTGCTTATGCTGCTATTACTACTTCTACTACTACTACTACTACTACTACTAATAATAATAATGATAATAATAAAAAAACATCATTAGTAGTAGTAGTTGTTGTTGTTGTAGATGTAGCAGCAGCAGCAACAACATCAGCAGTAGTACTAGTAGCAGTAGCAGCGGCAGTTATAATAGTAGCAGTAGTAGTAGTTATAAACGTTTATCTATGTCGAGTATCGGAAAGATATACTTATCTACGTCTATGGGTATCGGTCAGAAATGAACATCTAGATGGATGAATGAATGATGCATTACATTTGACACGTGCAACTTCACCTATCACCGAGTTTCCATTCATATTGGACTCCATGCACGACTGGTACAGACGTTTGGAAACCTTGGACGCCAGATACTCATTCTCGTCATAGGTCTCCTCCAGAAATTCTAAAGTTAAAACCGCAAGAATGATTCAAACGTTGTTTTACTTACTTTATTTATTTAGTTTTGTTTTTAGTTATTGACTCGAGTTCTGTTATAAGCGTGGTATTCCAGAGTGGCAGAACTATAACGTTTAGCTACAAGTAGAGGCCGTCGTGATATGCCTGAACGTTAAACCCCATGAAACCACGTGATCGAACAGATTTGTTCGTAACAAAGTGTTATTTCTATTTTTTCTTACTTAATAAAACGGTCTTTGGCGGATGAAGTAGATTAGCTCTATCATTGCAGCATTATATATTTTAACCTCGGATGGTTTACGGAGACCTCGACTAGTTCTAAGGAATGACAAAAACAAACCTTGTATTTGTCGCAGAAGTGCTTGTCTGGATTCCTCTTGTATCGTTGTCGGGATATTTCTTGTTTTGCCGTTGATAATTTCGTTCCGTCTTTCATCAACCCACTTCCCACATGCAAACTCATAAAAGTCTGAACACGGACTTGTATCAAAATCCACTCTGCTAACAGTTGTATTGGCGTAATAGCAGTCATGTGACACACACGTGAGACTTGGCATTTCAACCAATGGTAAAGCAGCTGGATCAGGCGTTGTTACTGGTGCATGATTAGTAGATGTTGTTGGTGAATTTGGTGTATTTAGTGTTGATGCTGTTGAACCGATTGTTAATGTTGATGTTAAAGTAACGTGTGATGTTATAAATGTATATGGGTTTATACTGGTTGATGCCGACTGCAACGTGTTATGTTCTGTAGAAAGTAATGACTTGGTAGTTTTAGGTAATACGGTAGATGGCGTGGTTAGTGCTGCTGTTTGATTGGCGATACTTTTAGTAAAAGGGGTTGTGGTTGTAGCTACTACAGTGGTGTTATAGGTGTTTGTGGAAGGAAACATTTGAGATTCGGACGTTTTTGCAGAAGCTGCCGTATCACTATTCAATGGTGTGGTTTCTCGTGCAGAAATGGCACTTTCGGAGACAGATGTTGTGTGCACAGTTGTTATTTTTGTGATTGTATCAGTTACATGATACGTCGTAGATAGCAATGAACCAGTCGTTGACTGCGATGCAATATTGCCATTATTGCTCGATGGTGAGGCTGGTGAAGGCGCAATAACATTATTGCTGGATGAATCCTGTAAAAAATAACCAGGAGAGTAAACCATGATTCTGTGAAAGAAATACTTGTAAGTGAGGAAGCGTCAATTCTGGCGGGAGGTGCAGTACTGTTTCTACCCGTAGACAGGTGGGTGGTCTGCCTCCACCATGAAAACATCGACCGTCACACATATCCTAAAATGTGCTGAAGATGACATAACACACCATTCAACCAACCAATTGTGAAAGAAAAAAATTGCGTACTTCTGTGAAAGTATATACATAGTATCATTACACGTGTATAATAGACATCGCATATCTTAAACATTCCTAAAATATTCCTTTGCAATCCTTGAAAATATAAACATGCCTGCTTAAATAAGCATACACGTTTTGTTACACCTGCGAACGTACTTAATGTACAATGAGTGAAGTAAGATCATGGACTTATACTTAATTGCATTACATGGCTTAATCTGCAGATTGATTATCCAAATACACTATTTCAGTTAGAGAAACGATTACCAACAACTATAGTAGTAACATAGTGTGTATTCAACAAATAAGGTGCGTGGCTATTCTGGCATTAAATTGTACATCGTGTATAAAAAACCATTTGTTGACACGCATTGCTTGTGTCGTTTACACACACTATATAACCAGTACTTGATATGCAGATTTTATGAAATGGATAATTATTTACATATACCTGTACTATTTTATATTTCTGGGAAAGGAAAATGAATTGAATTCCCTGTTTAGAGTAATAATACGAATTTAATCTTTTTACAATATATCTTTTTTTTAAATATCTCTTTCCAAAAGCGACTGTACCATACTCATATCATATTTAAAGACAAATCCCCCATCTCTCTCTCTCTCTCTCTCTCTCTCTCTCTCTCTCTCTCTCTGTGAATGGCGTATGGAATTAATCTATTTCTCACGCCTGTCGGTCAATTTGAAACAACTCACGCCTTTATAGGGAATATTTTCTTGAACTTAAAACTTGTCTTCAGAAATGATAACATCTGTATAGGATTCCTACGCGTCAATAATCTGCCATTACTTAATTCAGGATAAAAGGCCTCACATACAAGGAAGTAAACATGTGTTCATTAAACTGAGAGTTCACTTTGATTGTCACACTTTATATTCAATAAACGTATTTGATTTTGACTTAATTTAGTACAAGTAGTAGTAGTAGTAGTAGTAACAGCAGCAGCAGCAGCAGCAGCAGTAGCAACAGTAGTAATAGTAGTAGTAGCACTAGCAGCAGCAGGTATCTGAGTAGTAGTAGTAGTAGTAGTAGTAGTAGTAGTAGTAATAGTAGTAGTAATAGTAGCAGCAGCAGTAGTAGCAGTATTATTACTTACGTTATTGTTTGAAGTTGACAACGTTGTTGCTAATATCGTCACAATAATTAACAGAAGAAAAATCACTATTGCAAAGTATATAGCAAATACAAATATAGTCTTCTCTCTCTTGGAACATTCTCCATCTGTGTTTGACTCACACCGAAGTCGGGATTTTATTTTTTCGAGAGTGGACTGCAAAAGAAATATTCACAGTTCGTGTTAATGGATGTGGGATTTCAAATGAAGCAACCGCAGACATATTAAATTTATTAAATTTAAACTTAAGTTACGATTTGAATAACTCTTACATTTTTGTTATCTTATTCAAACGTGTGCTTGATTTAGTATTCTTATTATGAATATGCAATGTGGTAAAACGCTGTATATACCTTACATTTTAAAATAACTTATAGAACGCTTTTCCTCTACTTACAGTCTTGTAAGTTTCTGCATCTGGTGGCCGTGTAGCAGTCTGGATGACGGTCTGGTCTGCATTGATAATATCAGCAAACTGGATCTGTTTGTCTTGACACACAGCATCGGTTTCCAAGTCAGTTAGTTTGAGACCCAGGAGATTCCGTAACTCATTATTGGGGCGTCTCGGTAATGACTTTCTTGCTGCTCGACGAATATCCGTGAAGTACCCGCTGAAGTGTTCACGAGCCGGCTCACTTCGATTTTTGTTATCAGTTATTGTCCAATCAAAGTTCATTCTGCATATTAAAACGTTAAAACATATATTATAATTTATTATTGATCAGCTATCAGTGCTATAACTGCACGGTTTGTTAAGTCCAGCTTATTATGACCTGCATTGCTACTGTCTTCACAGATTCATTCCGGTCAATATTAAGTTAATCTGAAACAATTTGAAAAAAAATACATTCAACCTGTCCATGTAATTTCACGAGTATTTTGTTTACTAATATACTGTTTCAGTTAAGATCAAATACTTATATTGAAAGTGAAATTAATCTTTCTTATTACCCGTTCTTACTGAAAAATAGTAAACCTGTGACAAGCCCGTTAATCTTACTAAGACCTCTGTAATCCGGAATTTCCAAGCCGGATGATCTGCAGTGACTAATCCGTCTGAATGTCGATAAATGTCGACAAATGTCGATAGGCTCGCAAAGTGAAAATATAAAAAAATTAAGGACACAATTAATTTGGCAAATATAAGCATGTATTTGGCCACATGTTCATTGGAATTAGGCTAGCTATGTCGTACGCGAACAAGATTCAGACGAAGACATAAATTAATTACATTCGATTTGTTTCTTTTCACAAAATCGTATTCAATTTAAATGACGTTATTAAGCAAGTATGTGCACATTAGTGTATGTTTTACTTTCATAATGCACGTGCAATTTTAAATAGTAAATATCTTACTATAACGCTAATTTAACATTACAATGCAACTTTTAGACAAACTAAAGAAATGCTGACGAACCATTTAATTATTTAAAACACGTGGACCAAATACAACAACACATATGTGCATCAGGTCCAAACCTGATACCTACCAGAAACAATACTGAATCGCTGACGACAGTATACAGTTATCACATGTGTGTTTGGGGAACAGCCAAATCTGTTTTCCCGAGGTGGAGGGGATGGCAGTGTGAACTGTTTCCCGAGGCCGATAGGCCGAGGGAAACAGTTCACACTGACATCCCTCGACACCAAGGGAAAACAGTTTTGACTGTTCCCCAAACACACATGTGATAACTGTTTTATTACCTGATTAATGTTACTGTACAAAACAGTGAAAATGAAAATTTGTTTTATAATGGGAACCTATGGTGAAAAAAGCAACATGACGTCACGCAAACGAAATTCCAGCACGTGAGGGAAACAGTCGAAACTAAAGCCCGGTAACAGTTCGTTTTCACCGGGAACTGTCTTTTCCTTAGTGAATTAGCAAGAAATGACGATATACCATTTATATAGGAGATCAGGTAATAATAGGGATTGGCGACAGTAGGAACTGACGACAGTAGAGATTGACGACAGTAGGAATTGATGACAGTAGGAACTGCCAACAGTAGAGATTGACGACAGTAGAGACTGACGACAGTAGAGATTGACGACATATATATGTATTATGGGGGTTCTGGACCACAACTAAATTACCCCAAATAATCTAAAACCACCACACAAAAATTTTCAGTTTACTGAAAATTAAGTCAATTAAACTGGTTATTTAGCATGTCCCAGGCGCTAAATAACCCAAGATTTTAAGATTGAATTGTGAAAATGTTTTAAATTTGGATGTTTAAATTTTATTGCAAAATAGAGGTTAAACTATAAATACTCAATACGTCTAAATTTTAAACATTCTTTATTATAATCCTTATAATACCAATATTCGTTATATTTTCTAAGTGTTGAAGCACCGCATTTACAACAAATTTGAAATTGGGCAGTAGTACCCAATCCACAATTTAAACAAGGTAGAATTTTACAAGTTTTCATTCTATTTTTATGAACTTTACAATATTTTGAATTTTTAACAGGTTTTTTGGTACAAATACCGTTGAAACTGATCTTTAGGAACTGACACGGAATCATTGCTTTATATTTATAGTAATAATTTTTTTATATTAAATAAAAATATTTTTAAGTATAAAGTAAAGAGATAAAAAATGTCTGACACGAAAGATACTATAAATAATTTATTATCCCTGTATAATACAGGTATAATAGATAAGGAATCACTAAATATGGCACTGAAATCATTAGAAGGTCAACCAACCAAAATTGAGGAAGAAATTGCATCACTTAGGAAAGAAGTTAAAGAAATTGCATTAGTTAAGAAAAAATTGGAATTACTTGAGGAAAAAAATAAAGTCTTGAAAACAAGGGCAACTACCAGCCAACCTTTTGAAGATAAAAAGATAGAACCAACTAGTAAATCTTTTGAAAGTTTTAAGAAAAGAAGAAAGCTTAAAAAACTTAAGAAAAGGCAGGCTAAAAAAGAATTAAGTCAAGATGATAAATACAAAAAACAAATGGCTAAAGTAATCCAAGAGCTGCAAGAAAATCAAAAAGAAGAAAAAGAAGAAGACAAATTAAAACTAGTTGACAATCCAAAATGCGGATATTTTAGAGCATACGAAATATAAGCTGATAGAAACTAAAGGATTAAAGTTTCAATTAGGACTTACTATAGATTTATTTAAAGATGATGGTTCTACCAAAAAATACACCACTGCAGTATTAAACAGTGAACAAAATGCCATTTTGAGCTCTGAAAAAATAAGCGAGCTTTATGATAATTCATCTGCATTTATACAAGAGAGTCTTGAAATATTTACAAATACTGCATCCGGATTAGAAGTTGATCACTGTGTTAAGCTTTATTTGAATATTGCAAAGTATGAACCATTAAAAGGTTCTTCATATATTCCACTGCCTGTAGAATTAGCTAACAAAAAAGCAATAATAAACGTAAAAAATAACGATAATCAATGTTTGTTTCATGCTATAAATTCTGCACTAAATCCTGCCGCAGATCACACCGATAGGTTGTCAAAATACCCAAGCATAGATTTTCTAAAAAAAGATAAAATTGACTTTCCCACTCCAATTTCACAAATTTCAAAAGTAGAAAAACTAAACGATATTGCTATTAATGTTTACGGATACACCATATCAGAAAAAAGTAAAAAAAGTAAATATGTTTCCATATAAAATATCAGAACAACCCAAAGACATTAACAGGATTAATCTACTTTTGATATCTGATGAAAATGTTACAAACAGTCACTACTGCTGGATTAAAAACTTAAATAAACTGCTTTACGACCAAAACAAACATAAATGCAAAACTTATTGCCTTTATGGATTTTCAAATGAAGACTTACTAACAAACCACAAAGAAGATTGTTATGGTATTAACAAAAAATCTTGCAAAATTGAAATGCCAGAAAATGGTAAAAATACTGTAAAATTTAAAAATTACCAAAATAAAATGCATGTTCCTTATGTAATATATGCTGATTTTGAAAGCATAATTAAACCACAATTAAAATAATTTGGAAAAAAATCAGAAATTCAAAATGTGCACGAAGCTTGTGGATTTGTATACCAAGTTGTCAGATATGACAAAAAAACTAATGATTCGGTTATTTACAGAGGTGAAGATGCTGTTGAAGTGTTTTTAAATCGCCTAGAATGTGAGAAGAGCAACATTAATAATATATTTGCTCACCCAAAACCATTAATAATGACTCAACAAAATGAAGCAGATTATGAAAAAGCTACACAATGTTGGATATGTGATAATGAAATAGGCAGAAAATCTGGTAAAAACTGTAAAGTAAGAGACCACTGCCATTTTACTGGAGAATACAGAGGTGCAGCACATAAAAACTGCAACCTAAAGCTGAAAATAAAACCAAACAAAACATCTATAGCTGTTATATTTCACAACCTCAAAGGATATGATAGTCATCTCATCATGCAAAAAATACATAAAATGACAGGTAATATTACATGTATTCCGAACAACGCTGAAAAGTATATTTCATTTAGTGCTGGACAACTTAGATTCTTGGATAGCTGTCAGTTTATGATGAAGCCTCTAGACGAATTAGTTAAAGCAACAGCCAAATCTGATTTCAAAATTACCAAAAATCAGTTTGGAAAACAAACAGATTTACTTTTACGAAAAGGTGTTTATCCATACGAATATATGAACAGTATGGAAAGATTTACGGAAACGCATTTACCACCTATAGAAAAGTTTTACAGTAGTCTCTCAGATGAAAGTATAAGTCCCGAAGATTACGAATATGCTCAAGAAATATGGAAAGAGTTTGACTGTAAAACTCTTGGAGATTATCATGATTTATATTTACAAACGAATGTAACTCTGTTAGCAGATGTATTTCAAACTTTTAGGAAAACATGTATGAATGCATACCAAACTTGATCCTTTGCATTATTACACAGCACCTGGATTATCTTGGGATGCTTTACTCAAACATTCAAAAATAGATATAGAACTTTTAACAGACATTGACATGCATTTATTTATAGAAAAAGGTATGCGTGGTGGAATTAGTATGGTATCAAAACGATATGCCAAAGCAAACAATTCACATGTAGCTGATTATAACCCTAACAAGGAAAACAACTTCTAATGTATTATGATGCAAATAATCTTTATGGTTGGGCAATGAGTCAGCCACTTCCATATTCCGGATTTAAATGGGTTGACTTAAAAACATTACAAGAGCTAAGAAAAGATAAAGGATATTTTCTTGAAGTAGATTTAAAATATCCTAAAGAACTACATGATAGTCACAATGGTTATCCACTTGCCCCTGAACGATTAAAAGTAAAAAAAGAATGGTTATCTGAGTACCAAACAAATTTATTAGAAAATAACGTTATGACAGAACAACTAGTACCAAATATTATGAACAAAACAAAATATGTATTACATTATAAACATTTACAGTTGTATTTATCATTAGGCATGGAATTAACAAAAATCCACAGGGTGCTAGAATTTAATGAAAAACCTTGGATGGCATCATACATAAATTTAAACACAGAACTTAGGAAAAAAGCTAAATCACAATTTGAAAAAGATTTTTACAAGCTTATGAATAACTCAGAATTTGGAAAAACAATGGAAAATTTAAGAAAGCGAACTGACATAAAATTAGTAAAAACTGACGGCTCTAATATTGAAAAAATAAGAAAAATAATAGCCAAACCAAACTTTAACAGACGTGTAAAATTTTCAGATGAATTATCGGCAATACATGTAAACAAAACAAAATTAAAATTAACCAAACCAATTTATGTTGGAATGTCAGTATTAGATTTATCAAAATATATGATGTATGATGGGTATTATAATACTTTGAAAAAAAGGTATGGAGATTACTGTACTTTATTATACACAGATACTGACAGCTTGCTTGTAGATATAAAAACAGAAGACGCATATAAAGATATGTCTGAAATGAAAGATGAATATGACTTAAGTGATTATCCGAAATACCATCCACTACACGATGATACAAATAAAAAAGTATTAGGTAAAATGAAAGATGAATGTGCTGGTGTTGCTATAGTTGAGTATGTTGGATTAAGACCCAAGCTATATTCTTATTTGAGAGCGGATGAGCAGATGATTGAGAAAGTAATAGATAAAATGAAAGATGAATGTCCTGGTGTTCCGATAGTTGAGTATATTGAATCAAGACCCGAACTATATTTTATTTTGGGAGCGGATGTGCAGATGATTGAGAAATTAACAGACAAAATAAAAGATGAATGTGTTTCTATAGTTGAATCCAAACTAGGTTCTATTTTGGGATCGGATGAGCAGACGATTGAGAAAGTAGTAGATACAATAAGAAATAAAATAAAAGATGATGGTGATTCTATAGCTGAGTATATAGCTAAGAATATTGGATTAAGACCCAAACTATATTCGATGTTGAGAGCGGATGTGCAGATTGTTAAGAAAGCAATTGAAGATGAAAATATTGGATTAAGATCCAAACAAGATTCTATTTTGAAAGTGAATGAGCAGATTATTAAGAAAGCAAAGGGTGTAAAAGAATATGTAGTCAAAAAACACATAAACTTTGAAAACTACAAGGATGCATTGTTTGGCAAGAAAAAATACACCCATGAAATGAATATGATACGCTCAATAAAGCATGAGATATATGGCATAAAAGTAAACAAAGTATCACTGTCACCATTTTACTCTAAAAGATACATAGCACCAGACGGTATTAAAACTGATGCACATAGTTTCTATAAAAACTTATGAATTTGGGTATCAGCAGGAACAATAAGTAATTCTTCTTTGACAAATCCTCTCTGTGGCGCTGGTAATTTCAAATAATAAACTCTTATACCTTGCGTCACCATATAACTTTTAATCTTGTGAATATCTACACTTCACATTGGTTCAGTTGCTCTGCGTCTTCCACCTTCTTGTTCCCCGGGTTGATATAAATATCTTACACTTGCATTCATACAGATAGGATCACCTTTTAATGTTTTTGTTTCAACAGGAGGGGGCTTTTTTGTTTCCACATTTATTGCTTTAACATTTTTTCAGCCATGATTATTATACAGAATTGCTACAAGCAATGCTACAATAAATGCTTCAAGCAAAATAAGTCCCGTATAGCCCCAAAATACACACAGACGATGTTAAACAATTACAGAATATGTCAAAATATATACAGACTATACTCAAACGATACCCAGACGATGTCAAAATATATACAGACGATGCTAAACAATCTTCAACTACACACAGAAGATTCCAAACAGACATCAACTGCATACAAAAGATTTCAAACAGTCTTTAACTGCATACAGACGATACTAAAATTGGTTGTGTTCTAATATTATTTTAAAATAATATTAAAATATATCATAATATCAAAACATGGAAAACAAAAGAGGATACTTGACACAAGAACAAATAGAAGAACTTCCTGGACTACGTGGACAAATATCTGCGAACCAAGCGATGAAAAGATATAGAATTGGAAATGACAAACTAAGGAAGATATGGAACCCTCGTATTACAAGGGAGGACCCTCGTATTACAAGGGAGGACATTACAAGAGAGGAAGAGAATGAAAAACCATATACGGCAGACGAACTTATACCACATGACAACACAGAACGTGACAAAATATTAAAAGAAATAGCTACACCAGAAGATGTGGTGTATAGTCTGGAAACCATAGCAGAAGAAAGTCACAAACAGAGCTAACTTCTCTCCCGTCTGTTGGAAAAACAAGAAGAAGAAACAGATGACATAGATTTGTTGCTGGAACAGCTGGAAGATGATGTTTTGGAAGACGAACAAGAAGAAGAAAAGAAACAAACATATTCCATGCAAGAGATAGGGAAAACGGTAAATGGTTTTAAAAAATTTGCATTCATATATATGGGTATAATGACAGCTATATCAGTTTTGGGGATAACATGGAAAAATGTAAAGACACCTAAACTACAGGCAACAGCTCCAGTAGAGTTGCCTAGACCAAGTTTGTTTAAGAAAAAAACAGACCCGTTTGATTTATTTTAAGGAGCTGCAACAGATTTTTGACGTAATTCATTGGGAATTATAAAATAAGCTATTATAAACTTGAACTGCAGAAGGAGCATCATGCAGAGCAGACTTTTGATGATGTGGACCAAGCTATGAAACAGTATTATTATACAACTGGCAAACATTTGCTTTTGGAACCGGAGCCCAAGTTGAGTGATTTTTATACACCATCTCCGGATCAACAGAATAGAGAAATTACGTTTATTGTGGTGGGCATGGCTGCAACTGGATTTGTGGCGTATAAATTGATTTCATAAAAAAAATTAAGAAACTATAATTACTTTGGATGAGTTGGATAAATATTATAGTTTGGAACAGGACATCAAACAAAAGAAAGCTAAAATAAGTGAAGTTCAAAAAAAGGAACTAGTAGAGCAGGGAAGAAAGGAAGCAATGGCAACCTTACAAAAAAGTCTAAAAAGTGTGTGATTTATTGTTTTAGTAGTGTGTTTGATTATGATCCGCCACCTTTGTATTCAAGATCGGAAAATTGTTAATTTGAATGTAATTTTGATAACAAATCGACAAATTTGTTTTGTATTAAAAAAACATTTTATAATATTACAAAAAAAATTAAACTTGTGTTCTTCACTACCCCTATTTTAAAAAAGTTTGTTAACCTAAGTTTTAATGTTTAACCTCTATTTTGTAATAAAATTTAAACATCCAAATTTAAAACATTTTCACAATTCAATCTTAAAATCTTGGGTTATTTAGCGCCTGGGACATGCTAAATAACCAGTTTAATTAAATTAATTTTCAGTAAACTGAAATTTTTTGTGTGGTGGTTTTAGATTATTTGGGGTAATTTAGTTGTGGTCCAGAACCCCTATAATACATATATATACGACAGTAGGAACTGACGACAGTATAAATTGACGGACAGTAGGAATGGACGACAGTATGAATTGACGACAGTATGAATTGACGGACAGTAGGTATTGACGACAGTATGAATTGACGGACAGTAGGAATTGACGACAGTATGAATTGACGGACAGTAGGTATTGACGACAGTATGAATTGACGGACAGTAGGTATTGACGACAGTATGAATTGACGGACAGTAGGAATTGACGACAGTATGAATCGACGACAGTAGGAATTGACGGACAGTAGGAATTGACGACAGTATGAATTGACGGACAGTAGGAATGGACGACAGTATGAATCGACGACAGTATGAATTGACGGACAGTAGGAATTGACGACAGTATGAATTGACGGACAGTAGGTATTGACGGACAGTATGAATCGACGACAGTATGAATTGACGGACAGTAGGAATTGACGACAGTATGAATTGACGGACAGTAGGTATTGACGACAGTATGAATCGACGACAGTAGGAATTGACGGACAGTAGGAATTGACGACAGTATGAATTGACGGACAGTAGGTATTGACGACAGTATGAATTGACGGACAGTAGGTATTGACGATAATTAAACCGTAAAGCGCATACCTCAGGACAGTAGGAATTGACGACAGTATGAATTGACGGACAGTAGGTATTGACGACAGTATGAATTGACGGACAGTAGGTATTGACGACAGTATGAATTGACGGACAGTAGGTATTGACGGACAGTAGGTATTGACGACAGTAGGTATTGACGACAGTAGGTATTGACGACAGTAGGTATTGACGGACAGTAGGTATTGACGGACAGTAGGTATTGACGACAGTAGGTATTGACGACAGTAGGAATTGACGACAGTAGGTATTGACGACAGTATGAATTGACGGACAGTAGGTATTGACGACAGTAGGTATTGACGGACAGTAGGTATTGACGGACAGTAGGTATTGACGGACAGTAGGTATTGACGACAGTAGGTATTGACGGACAGTAGGTATTGACGGACAGTAGGTATTGACGACAGTAGGTATTGACGGACAGTAGGTATTGACGGACAGTAGGTATTGACGACAGTAGGTATTGACGACAGTATGAATTGACGGACAGTAGGTATTGACGGACAGTAGGTATTGACGGACAGTAGGTATTGACGACAGTAGGTATTGACGGACAGTAGGTATTGACGGACAGTAGGTATTGACGACAGTAGGTATTGACGGACAGTAGGTATTAACGGACAGTAGGAACTGACGACAGTAGGTATTGACGGACAGTAGGTATTGACGGACAGTAGGAACTGACGACAGTAGGTATTGACGGACAGTAGGTATTGACGGACAGTAGGAACTGACGACAGTAGGTATTGACGGACAGTAGGAACTGACGACAGTAGGTATTGACGGACAGTAGGTATTGACGACAGTAGGAACTGACGACAGTAGGTATTGACGGACAGTAGGAACTGACGACAGTAGGTATTGACGGACAGTAGGTATTGACGACAGTAGGAACTGACGACAGTAGGTATTGACGGACAGTAGGTATTGACGGACAGTAGGTATTGACGACAGTAGGAACTGACGACAGTAGGTATTGACGGACAGTAGGTATTGACGGACAGTAGGAACTGACGACAGTAGGTATTGACGACAGTAGGAACTGACGACAGTAGGTATTGACGGACAGTAGGTATTGACGACAGTAGGAACTGACGACAGTAGGTATTGACGGACAGTAGGTATTGACGGACAGTAGGTATTGACGACAGTAGGAACTGACGACAGTAGGTATTGACGGACAGTAGGTATTGACGACAGTAGGAACTGACGACAGTAGGTATTGACGGACAGTAGGTATTGGCGGACAGTAGGAACTGACGACAGTAGGTATTGACGACAGTAGGAACTGACGACAGTAGGTATTGACGGACAGTAGGTATTGACGGACAGTAGGTATTGACGACAGTAGGAACTGACGACAGTAGGTATTGACGGACAGTAGGTATTGACGGACAGTAGGTATTGACGACAGTAGGAATTGACGATAATTAAACCGTAAAGCGCATACCTCAGGATTAAAACAGTCACGGACACAAACGCGAACCTGGGTTAAGAAATCAAACTTCAACTTTCGATTTAAACAGAAACCATGGTTTTAGTCAAGCTCAAATTAAGTTGTCGTGAACGAAAAGGTGGGGAATTTCTTTTTTGGTTTATATAGTTAACTTGAAACAGAAGTACATTACATGCAGTGCGATTAAGAACGTTACTCCTAGTGTTATTCATATATTCAGCCTATAGAAAGCCTATAGAAAAAGATTCAATAATTAAGGAAGTTAACTGGGTGTATTATAACTAAACCTTTTGAAAACGAACGACATCATTTTCTTCCGCTTCTTTTGAAATGTATGTCGACAAAACAACTTAGTCATTGTTAAAGTGACACGCAATGTGTACATGAGAAGTGACATAGTATGTTTAAAACTGTTGACTGTTGATATATCGTATGTTTAAAGCTGCTGACCGTACACTTAAACCACGTGCGTCTTTTTTGTTGGGAGTGGGGTCTTTAGTTTACGAGCTCGTGGCATATTCCAGTTCATATTTCCAGGCTATTGTATTAGGGGTGGTGGCGGTGGGGAGAGATAATTTGGTTTGTAGAGATAACTATAAATCTCTGTTAGACAAACACGTACATATCAAGACGGTGTTATTCAACTTTTGGGTTGGATGATGAGGCCCGTCCAATATAGAAATGTGTATGTAGTAAACATATTAAACACATTGAAGCCGTTTTGTTTTGTTTTGTTTTTTATAATTTGTGGTTTTAATTTTCGTTCTAAAAACAATTAAGAACTATCTACCAAGTTTGTGTTTAATATGGCTTATGGAATGGCGCTTTGTCCGTCGTGAGTCAGCGGTCAGTCCGTCGTAAGTTTTTATTGTGGGCATCCGATCCAAGCCAAAGAACACGGTAGTTATATATCCATAATGTTCGAAGTTCTTACACCAGCCATATTCTATAGATAATGGCTGAGTTATCTAACAATGAATTGGCAAAAATGCATTGTTTCCCTGGTTGTCATCTAGCCCCTCCATCTTCCAGTCGATCTTAATCAAATGTATACTTCAGTCATATATACTGTAGTTATGTATACTGTAGTTATATATAATA
Organism: Cyrtodaria siliqua; assembly: GCA_037043455.1. Classification (NCBI taxonomy): domain Eukaryota; kingdom Metazoa; phylum Mollusca; class Bivalvia; order Adapedonta; family Hiatellidae; genus Cyrtodaria; species Cyrtodaria siliqua. The sequence goes on from JAWPHD010004830.1 coordinate 134,329, forward strand.
TCTTGGACGAGTTCAGCCATATTCATTTCTTAATAGCTCAGTAATCTGCCCTTGAATTGGCAAAAATGCACTATTTTGCCTAGTGGGCAATCTAGTCCCTTCACTTAAAATCGATAGTATTAAAGTGGGTTATCTGATCATGAATCAGCAAAAATGACATACGTTGGCTGTTTTTATTTTATTCGTGTAGCTAATCTCTCTGTAGCTCAATCTCCCTTAGATCAATCTCCCTGTATCTCAATCTCCCTGTAGCTCAATCTTCCTGTATCTCAATCTTCCTGTAGTTCAATCTCCCTGAAGCTCAATCACCCTTAGCTCAATCTCCCTGTAACTCAATATCCCTGTAGCTCAATCTCCCTGTAGCTCAATCTCCCTCAGCCCAATATCCTTGTAGCTCGATTTCCCTGTAGCTCAATCCCCGTAGCTCAATCTCCCTGTAGCTCAATCTTCCTTAAGCTCAATTTTCCTGTAGCTCAATCTCCATGTAGCTCAATCTTTATGTAGCTCAATCTTCCTGTAGCTCAATCTACCTTAGCTCAATCTCCCTGTAGTTCGAACTCCTTGTAGCTCAATCTCCCCGTAGCTCAATCTCCCTGTAGCTCAATCTTTCTGTAGCTCAATCTTCCTGTAGCTCAATCTCCCTGTAGCTCAATCTTCCTGTAGCTCAATTTCAATAAAATTTATACAGAATATGTATAATATTTAATCTCCCTGTAGCTCAATCTCCCTGTAGCTCAATATCTCGGTAGCTCAATCTTCCTGTAGCTCAATCTCGCTGTAGCTAAATTTTCCTGTAGCTCAATCTCAATAAAACTTGTACAGAATATGTATAATATTTAATCTCCATGTAGCTCAATCTTCCTGTAGCTCAATCTACCTTAGCTCAATCTCCCTGTAGCTCCATCTCCTTGTAGCTCTATTCTACTGTAGCTCATTGTAGCATAATCTTCCTGTAGCTCAATCTCCCTGTAGCTTAATCTCCCTGTAGCTCAATCTTCCCGTAGCTCAATATTCCCATAGCTCAATCTCCCTGTAGCTCAATCTCCCTGTAGCTCAATCTTACTGTAGCTCAATCTTCCTGTAGCTCAATCTCCCTGTAGCTCAATCTTCCTGTTGCTCATTCTTCCTGTAGCTCAATCTCCCTGTAGCTCAATCTTCCTGTAGCTCAATCTCCCTGTAGCTCAAACTTCCTGTAGCTCAATCTCAATAAAACTTGTACAGAATATGTATAATATTTAATCTCCCTGTAGCTCCATCTTCCTGTAACTTGATCTTCCTGTAGCTCAGTCTCCCTGTAGCTCGATCTCCCTGTAGCTCAATCTCCCTGTAGCTCAATCTTCCTATAGCTCAATCTCCCTGTAGCTCAATCTTCCTGTAGCTCAATCTTCCTGTAGCTCAATTTTCCTGTAGCTCAATCTTCCTGTAGCTCAATCTCCCTGTAGCTCAAACTTGCTGTAGCTCAATCTTCTGTAGCTCAATCTTCCTGTAGCTCAATCTCCATGTAGCTCAATCTTCCTGCAGCTCAATCTTCCTGTAGCTCAATCTCCCTGTAGCTCAATCTTCCTGTAGCTCAATCTCAATCAAACTTGTACAGAATTTGTATAATATTTAATATAATCTTGGACCAGTTCTTCAACCTGGCATATTCGATGGTATCAACGAGAGTTATCTGCCCTTGAATCTGCAATATCACTTGTGCTAACCAGATCCGTTAGTTAATAGCTGAGTTATCTGCTCTTGAATTGGCAAACATTGTGCCTATATATATGTAACCCCTCTATTTCCCATCCACTCCAAACCAAACTTTCACAGAATGTTTATAATAATATGTTATTATTTTATCATGTATATTCGATAGTAGCAAAGCGTGAGATACCTGCTCACAAAAATGGCATATGTTTGCCCTGCTACCTCAATAGTACTTCTCATGTTCATCCATTTTTCGCAACATGTGTATAATAAGCTCTTGGGCAATTTCTTTAATATTATATATCTTATTGTAATTTTGTGAATTATCTGATCATTCCATGACTCGTGCATATGCTTTAACTAGTATCATGTTATGCATAGAGTGAAAAGCTTTAAGTAATTTTCCCACACTCTGATTACTATTAAAAACAGCTTGAAGGTACCTACCTAGACAAAGCGTTGAAATCATATTCATCATAAACTTCCCTCTTCCTAGATATATTAGTGGATTAATTTTGTGTTTCGCTGTAGTTAGTTGTTAATTGTATTGCTGTAGTTAGTTGTTATTGTATCAGTTTGAACTAGCCAATAAGGACTTATCATGTAAGTATTGTATTTTATTGAGTTAATTTTGAACTACCACCAAACACTAAAATGTGTATGTGTGTGTGTGAGTGCGTGCGTGCGTGTTTTTTATGTGTGTGTTTTTTTGCGTTTTGATTGGGGGAAAATTGTTTGTATTGTATCGTTATACATGCACACGTATACACCATTGAATTCTCTTCATAAGTTTTAATAACTTATAAACTTATGGTAATACAAATGACTTCGATCTACGATGATAACACCGTGATACAATAAGTTGACAGTGTAGCATGGTCACTGAAATTCCCTTTGTATTTGCAAAAGTGTAAATCGTTGAATTGAAAATAACACCGGTCAGAATAAATGGTATATTCTAACTACCAGTTATTGAAAGTTAAAGTATGGCAGACAACTGATTGGCATGCTACAAAACAAATAGAGTATGGTCTCATCTCGGTGGTTGATTGAAACACCTCGATGGGCTACACCCCTCTCGATGTTTAAATCAACCAACTCGATGAGACCATAATGATAAATCTATCTATTACGTAATAAATGCTTGAAATTAGTTAAAGAGAAAGTAATGCCAACAACCTCATCTGTAAAACATCTTAAATTTACAATCGCAATAGGCAATATAGGGTTAACTGTAGTGTATAAACAAGTTTTGGCCATTTTAACTTTTGTGACGATATATCAGTTGTTAATGGTAGCAATTATTTAATGGCGACTCGAATTGCGAACATTCAACAAAGATATTCTGTCTCGAGAGTCAGTTACTGTGCACGTTCATTGTTTGTTGATAGTGTTATTGAAGAGCACTGTAATAACAACACATAAAAATATTTTTTAAACGTTCACAGAATGTTTATGGATTGAAAAACATGGATTGAAAAACAAGCCCCAAGCATGGGGCTTAGTAATTGGACTGCCGGTAATCACAAAAGTCCATTATGGCAAGCCAGTAGAAAGCATTAAGTAATAAAGCAAATTGAATATTACAATATTAAGGACATAAATACATGTGCACCAAATTAAATGTTCATTATGAAAGCAACTTTTCTGATAAGCATTTAAACAAGTGTTGAAAGCACGGTTGATATTCAAGCGTAATTACAAGTGCACCGAATTCAATCAATTCAAATGATTTTTAGCAATTCGTACGGACAGCAAATTTGTATATAATTTATGTTTAGATTACAATTCAGTCTCTGGGTATACAGGAGCTGAATAAAGTTAAACTGAAACTTATATGTCTTTCCTTTCACACCTTCGCTGCCCGCCGATAATTAAACACTACAACAATTAAGTTGTGATCCAAATGTTCCAGTAGGTGCACTTAATGTCCATGCCACACCAGTAATTGTTGACTAGGTAAGTGGATCCAGGTAAAGACATCAACTAAAAATATATAACTCAGAAAAAGCAACATGATCTTGCAACATAAAATGCTATCTTTTCAATAGAAGTCTTGACACACATTTAAAATTTCTTAAACGTTAAATGAACTTGTTGTACATACACAACTGGGTGGCACTATTATCGATTTAAATCAATGAACCTGTGGGCTGGGAGGGAGGGAATTTAAGTTGACAAGTTATTTGTATTGTTCTTTCATTGAGTTTTATCTGTTTAAAATTTACTTTCACATTTTCTGTGCTCGCCTCAAGGTTTTAATTTAGTTCATATTAGCATTTTATTATGAAAACAAAAGTATAATTAGTATTATACATATGTTGAAATGCGTATTATATTGTAGTTCCATATACTGGTAGGGCAGACATTACTATTATAAAGCCTCTCTTCACTTTATTTATCGTTTAGTATTTTTACAGGGACACACGGCAATCTTGAAATGGTTTTCCAGCACTGAAATTATCTTTTCGATTTATTTATCAAGTATCATTTTGACTTGCAACCTGCCTGCATATAATTAAATGAAATTTTGAGTATTCATTTGTTAATCTTATTTTACCATGAGTTTAAATATATTATTGTGCAATAGAGTATCATCAGTTAATAATACGCAAAACAACAGTGCTTGATACTAGTCATATAATTAGTATTAATGATTGAACAAGTGCAAGACTGCCGTGTGTCCCTTTAAATTCTTCTGATCTATTAGTTCTAAATCATCCTTATAAATTGTGGCTGTATTTTGTTGACTTTTTGCCCCACGACAGTCAAATGACACTTGCACAATCCATTTTAGAAATGAGCCAAACGCACAGAATTGACGCGTATGTGTCTTTTGTTAATAATTACATTTTGTGTCAGCAGGCACATCTACACACTTGTTATTTGGTTATAACACCTGGTGGTATTAAGGCTCGGGGTAAAATTAAATCCCATGGGAGCTCGACTTGTATATGAGAAAGTGTCGATTCCTACAGATGGTAACGGGGTATACAGTACTGGTTTTACTCATTAAAACGTGAGTGGTCTGCCTCCACCACTAAAAGATCGACCGTCATAAATAGCCTAAAATGTGCTGAAAACGACGTAAAACACCATGTAACCAACCAACCAACCAACCAATACGTATTATGTGTTTAATTTACACTCAAATAATAAAGAAAAACATTACCCCTCAAAGTTTTCATTATTGATAGAATGCGCGTTTGACTCAAGCAGGTGAGCAAACCTAGACTGTACAGGGCAGGGTATAGGGCTATATAAGACACTTTCCTCTCGGAACCCATCAACGTTTTCAATATTGATAAAAATGCGCGTTTGTCCCAAGCAGGTGAGCAGATCTAGGCTGTAAACTATTATCATTATATAATACTGAAATCGCTCGATATTATAAAGCCGAACTTCAACATTTATGAATTTAGCGTTACAAAATGTACTATGACTAAAACGTCTACTTTAGTGTTTGACCCTACTTAATGGCTCAGAATTGCAAACACTGGCTACATTTATTCATGAAGAATTTAATGCCAGCGTTTTTTACAGGTTAAAGCTTGACCTATATAGAGAATATCGATACACCTATGGAAAACACTAAGCCGGATAGAGTCTATGAAGAGAACTCTTCGCCATTAGGAAACCGCGGTCGGTCGCTACGTTGCCTCCCTTTCTTGTTCTTAATAGTGAAGATTTATCTGCATAGCGTCTATCCTATACATAGCAGTTTTGTCCTTTCTCTTACTAGTTTTTTCATAAAACACCATCGGAATTTTCTTTAATATTACGAGAAAATTGTCACTGTGCGTTTCTTTATCCTGAGTTTATTTCGTTTTCTTTCAGGTCTGGAACTACAGTAAGTGTTGCAATATTACTTGCTGTTTTGACAGCGGTTCAAGTGGCGTCAACATTTTCTTCAAACGACACGTGCACGATTTGTGCGTGTGATCAGTTTGAGAATAACCTCTACATAAACTGCTCGTTTCGAAACTTGACCAGCATTCCTCCAGTTCCGAGTAGAGCCGTTCTCTTGAATATGTCACATACGCAGTTATCGACCATCCAAGGTTCGCCATTATTGAATGCGACTTCTCTTAAGGTACTGGATCTTTCTAACTCAGGCTTGAAAAATATATCCAGCTGTTATGGACTGTTAAAGGGACTAACAAATTTAACTCACTTGAACATATCGTGCAATGAATACTTGCCTCTAACGAACATAACGGTTCAACAAACACTTTTTCAAGACTTACGTAAATTGGAAGTACTTAAGATGTACGGTACCACATCGCCCAATCAATTTGGGACCTACCCTGACGAAGCCTTGACAAAACTCATATCTCTCAGGGAACTGTGGATGGATGGAATGACGAATAGAATTCTTGGACCAGGATTCAGCAAGATGACAAACTTAAGAGTCCTTCGATTTCCAGGAGATTTAGTAACGTGTGAAACAGACATTATCAGGGGCATGTTCGATAATGTAGTTACTGTTACCCATTTATACATTCGCCAATGCGGTGTAAAGCATATTGAAAAAGACGCATTAGGATCACTATTCAATCTCCATACTCTAGATTTGTCCTACAATAATTACTTAGGATTAGAAAAAGCATCGTTGGCATTCGAAAGTCTTCAACGAACAAATATTTCTATTCTAATGTTAAACAACATATATCCTACATCTTCTATGGTGTGTGGAGTTTTGATTAACAAAACGATACTAAGACGGATGTCAAATCTAAACCTGACCGAATTACATCTGGAACACAACAACATAGTGAGTGTAGAACATAATGCAATGAAGCTTCTTCCGGCCACCCTTGAAGTCATTGATGTCAGCAATAATGAATTCAGACTTCAGCAATATGTGCTGGAAGTGAGTCAAATGCAAAATTTAAAATGGTTAGATCTATCTTACCAATTTTTCCCAAACTTACTGTTATTTAAAGAAACAAAAGACACGCTTGTCAATAACGAATTGTCTAGTTCCAATACGGTTGGTTATAATAACAATTGTAAAGATTGTGGCAAGGCTATGGCGAGCAATGGTAGTGATAAAAGAAGTAACGCAAGCTTTATCAGTCACAGACGGGAGGATGTTAACTTGAAAATAGAACAAGGTAAGCCGAGTATTGCACCGGAATTTAGGTTTGTTAACAATACAGAGGAACACATCAACTTTGAATTAGAGTCGCAACACCAACAACTACACAGTACCACCACGATGATAAAAGCGGATGCATATGGCACCTATGTGTGCCCCAAACCACCAGTCACGTTGTTCCCTATTATACCTACACTACCAAAGAAGTTGGAATACCTCGATATAAGTCATAGCAAACTTACTCACCCTATTTTTAAATTCAGAGTAGATCCCGATAATGTTGTGAGGCATATAAACGCCTCTTATTCCATGCTTTACTGTTGGGATGGTCCGGTGTATGGTCTTGCAAAGTTGGAATATCTGGACTTAAGCAACAATTTGTGCACGCGTGTCAGAATCGGGTTCTTCGATGAGCTTGGCAATATCAAGGTACTTCTTATACAAATGAATCTGTTGGGACTCGATATAGAAAATGATGTGAACGGTCAATTGCTTAGGAATCTGTCAAAACTAGAAATATTGGACATATCATTGAACCGAGTGAGGAGTATCCCCAATATGTTTCTCAAGTCACAAGCAAGTCTACGGATTTTGAACGCAAGTTGCAATATAATGACAGAGTTCGATCTACGCGTCAGTCACATGAAGAATTTGTCTATACTTGACCTAAGTAAAAACAGCATTTCCACCATTCCGACAGATCTGACTCACACTATAGAAGCAATCGCAATAGACCATTTTCAATCACATGCAACTCCTTTCATCTTAAACTTGACCAGAAACAATATTATGTGCAACTGCAAGAATATTGATTTCTTAAAATGGGTATTTAAGCACCAGACACATTACATCAATGTTATAATATCGGACTGTGTATTTGACAATCAGACACGTGTCATTATTAGTGATAACAGGCATCTGGGAGATATAATAGCGTACCTTGAAAAGCAGTGTGCATCACACGGACCTCTTATCGTCGGACTGATGGTAGCTCTAATGTTTATCATCAATATCACCGTTGGAATACTCGTGTACAGATATCGATGGAAGATTCGCTATTGGTATTACGTAGCCGGGCGCCGAATAGGGACTCGTCGTATACGACAAAGAAATGGATATGTCTCAATGGACAGTACATATTTATACGAGCAAAGAAATTCATTCAAATACGATGCATACGTAGCTTCAGCGGAGGCTGATCGAGATTTTGTGATGGAAAATATGAAACATCATTTAGAGGAAAACGTTAGCTCTCGGCTCTGTATTCCGGAAAGAGATTTCGTACCCGGACAAAGCGTCTACAGGATGATCGGAAATGCAATTAACGTGAGTCGCGTGACAATATTCGTCACTTCCAGGAAGTCACTTGAAGATCGCGAATGGGAAATTGCCATGAGAATGGCCCAGGAGGAATCGTTAAAGCGCGGAAGGAAGATTTATTTCGCTATATTCATCGAGGAAATACCAAAGAATGTTTTGCACAATAGAAAATGGATCGATATCAATGATATATTCAAGACTAGGTCTTACATCGATTATCCAGCTCAAACGGAAGACGAATCTGCAAAGGAAATGTTTTGGCAAGATTGCATTCAAAGGATCAAGTCCGAATCAAGCATCCACAACTCATATCAATGAAACACTGTGTTTACTAGATGTGATGATAACACTTTAAATTAGCATGATGATTAAGATATGAAAATGGTACGTTTGTGTGCTGTGATTTCTATCAGACCATTTTGCTTATGTTTGTATTCACAACTGTGTCACTTGTGCAGGGTGGCGGTGGTAAAACATCTCCCCGTGCATTCGACCAATGATGTTATTTCTTTCCATCCTATAGAGATGGCGGCGTCCACCGTCGTTTCAGCGTGTTTTTGTGCTGTACTACAAATGGATTATACCTTGTAAAATCCAACCCTGAATCTGCTATTAAAAACACCAAACTTCATTATTTCGCTTTGTGTTTGTGGTACAGTGCGAACCTACGGTGCTGTTGCGATTGGGTGCTGTGATTTCTATAGGACAATTTTTAGTTAGTTCTGGATGCTGCCTACATACTGAATAGGAATGCCAAGTTTAATGCTTGTCTTTAATCTTGGGTTGTCATATCATTAGTGGTTTATTCTCGTGTTGCTCTGATTTCTGTTCAGTCATGCAATACTTTGTTTTGTGGTTTTCTATTGTATTTTTATATTCATATATACATGATTACTTTACTGTGTAGCCTATTAATTCTGCCTAGTTGATAGAGTGAACAGACTGTTCATTGAAACTGTCCTGTTTTATTTTAAACTTATTTATTTTTCATCGATTGTGACGAAAGCTCTATGAACTTATTTTAATCACTCTCGATGTCTTTCTGGATAGAACCAGTACTTAAACAAAGGCAGATAAAGTGTCTGGCTCAAGGACACAACACATATGGTCATGTCGGGTATCGAACCCACGACTTTTCAGTCATGGGTCCAACGCTCTACCACTAGACCACAGCGTCCTGTTTATTGGGATGGTAATAGGATATGAGTTAGGTTCGGTGCACCCTAGAACCGGGTCTAAACCCCTGTGGCTTTTTGCCACTGAACAATGAAGACTGTACCCCCAATGTTTACCTGTTTGTTTGCGATGTCACGTATACGTTATTTCTAAATGATTATTTATCCATGTTGTTTGTTTTTAATGTGTGGTTGGCTGTTTTCTGCGAATACGACATTTCCTGCTCGATTTTTGTATCTACTTGTATATATACTATGTAAAGAAAGTTAATCAAGCATTAATGCAAATAACCTACTTTATATTGTAATAACGATGACACATGACTGAAACATAATGCATGTAAACGTATAGGTCTATTTTCCTTAAACGGCAAAAATGTGTAAGGGGCCTCTCGTGTAGATTTTAATACTGCGAATTTAGCCACGTATGTCACGGACTGAACGGGGGAAATAGTGTTTGGGCGTAACGCTTGCTATAAAACCCATTGTCTTCTAGTTCTTTTCGGGATTGTTTGCTAGTTGCTTTGTTTGGAGCAGAAGTTGGACGTCGAAATTCAAAGGCAATATGTGGTCAGTATTTATTTTATTAACTTGTATCGTACATTTGTATTCAGTGGGCGGCGCCATCTTGGTTGACGGTTACGACATCCGGTGTTAGCTTTGATGTTTCTCAAACATTAATTTTAGACTAGCATATGATTTTGAAGTTACTTTATTAGATGTAATTATTGTAATTGATCATTAATTGTAAAACAATATTAATTTGATAACTCAGTGATTGTAATACACGATTGTTAACATTAGGTAACAATGAGATGAGTGACTAGGATAAATGTTCGACGCGTATGCTTAGCGTTGTATAATGTGGTCATTAGTTGTCATGCGTGCATGCATAACTCAGTGAGTGTAATATACGAGTGATTTGATAATGTTTTATATTACATGTATTAGGGGCATTGATTAACAGCGACGTACATTGCGTATACATGGCGTTGTAGAATATGTATACATTGATACTCATCATTAGTACAGCTTACATATATTTATTGAATAATGATTTATTTGGGTTATGATAATTATGCAAGATTGTTATGTGTGTCAATTGACTTCTAAAACGTATGTATAATTACAGCCTAAGCCATCCAGGTTTGGATATTCCGGAGTGGAGCTAAGCTTCCACGGATAACGTAAAGAGCGGTGGAGACGGTCCCCGTACCTAGGCAGCATGGCCAGGTTTTAGTAGCGACAACCCCCGGGACACAAGGTGGGCCCGTTATCTGTCCTCACTGGAGGAACATCACCCACAATCTCAGTGGAGGTTAACCATCATTACATCGCGTCATCAACCCTTACAGAAGACATTTGATGACAATCACCCATTGGATTCGCGAATCATCATCTTCATGAGCTCTCGCGCATCACAGTTATCGCGCTAGATCATAGATCAACATTGTTATAACTTTAACAACACTTTAGTGTCGTATACATTCAGTATTTGTTACACTACTAAGAACGTCTTAAACGTTCATGAGAACATTCTTTTCATAGTTCATTTGTGTATTCGCTTGTTTTTCTAGATAATTGTGTATATATTTAATATATTAAAGTTGCATTAAACGTATTTAAATGCATTCACCGTCATTGATTCTTTCCTGAGTTAGCCCCAACCACTATGGTCATCCTGCGACGATCATCTTGTAATTGATATATATGTTGTCTAAATGAAATTGTTTTGCCAAGGGATGCCAAATATAACACAGAAAATAAACAAATATAGTTTATGTACCTTACAATACGGAGTTGGCTTACATTTCAGTGCAGAATTAACTTCAAGGTTCTAAATTTCTTTTACATGGTATATACCTATACGTACTATGGCATAACTTAAAAAACAAAACAAATCATTTTTAATAGAAAAGACGAAATGAGACAATGTTGATATGAGTACCTATATACACCCATGGAATAAATACAATGCAGCAAAACAAAACATTGTTTTGATCGTCAGCTGAAAGTGAAATCTTAGAGATGTTATGTTGTATTTGAAAATATTGGTTCAATTCAATGGGACGGTCAGTGTACTTTCACCAACCAGTGTTTTACATCAAGTACATGTTTTATACAGTATATGACACACGTGAGGAATTGATCTAACACAATATAATCGCGCTCGAAATAGTGTATTTCTTAGATACATGTAGTGTGCATAGTTAGGTTGCATAGTAATCATACGTTTAGAAAATAAGACAAGGGGAAACGTATAAACAAGTTTGATGATATAAATATGCCTGCTGGAAATCAACTCTGTGTAATTAGTGTGTGTTTTGTTTTTGCTTATAAAGTTAAGCTGGTTCTTGTAAATTTTCCCTGACATACAAAGCGTATTAGACCTGAAATGCATATATAGGCCCGACAAACTATGGGGTCCGGATGCATGCTTTTTTAGACTAAGCTATGTAATGGTGCGTTGACGTTTCTGACAGAACACTTGTGTGGTATACAAAGAAATATTTTTTGACAAATTTGAGAACTAACATTTGACCAAATTGAATTACCTACACAGTAAAATAAAATAAGAAACAAATGGTGACCCTTAACACCCTAAATCTTCCAGCTTAAGTTTTTATTGCATTTTGTGGACCTTTCTTTTCTTTTCAGTTTTCAAATTGATGTATAGGCCCGGGCCTATATGGCCTAATAGTAGCTACGCCGATGACATAGTTGGCAGCGATGCTCCTCACAAGTTAAGAAAATCAAATGATTACGTATCTATTCATACGAGTGTTTTTATTTGGAAAAGAAGGTTATACGCATAAAGATATTAGTACTATTTTTAATCCTGTTAAACTTTACATTAAAGATACTAAAGGAGTTGATGACGAATTGAGGTTATTTTCACTATTTTGACACCCGCTCAAGGCAAGACCCTACAACCACACCACCATTTATTCCTTCTTTGTTTTATCTATCCTACAAATTTATTCTATTTACTCCTCTCTTCTTTTTTTCACCGAAAAATGAATACGAATATTTGGTGTTAATTATATTGCCCTCTTGTTAATTGTTAATTATAATACGTGTTGGAAGACCTTGTGGCCCAAACCTTTAGCTTGTATATAAACCGAAAACAATACAATATGTTTAAGTAAAGTAAAATAAAAGTAAAGGTATTGTTGTTGTTTTTGTTTTGATTGGCTGAGATCAGTGAAAGCTATGTTCCTGTTATTTTATATTTACTACCAGAACATGTACTAAAGGAAACAAGAAACGCAACTGGTGACTTTCCGCTATCTAATGTGTATACTGCACACATAAGTCTGCGTAATATTCCAGAGATATCCCATGATGTATTGTAAAAACAAATGTTACAGCTAGTAGGAGAAAGAAAGAAAGAACTGTGCTGCTATTGACGTTTTAATCACAGTACCATATACCATTCGATTTACAGCAGCATATTATACATACAAAAAAATACATACGAAATTCCAGAGTTGCGTTTTTTTCCCTTTAGTACAGAACATAGAAGTCGGGTGTATCAGTATACGGACATGCATCTTCTTTTGTACACATAGGCTATGACGGCGACCTATTGTCTCGTATGTATATATTATAAGCAGAAATACTCGTCATTTTGAAACAGAAAATTCTGTTCTTTGTCAATAGACGTTTGCTTTTATTTATTATGTGTTTTCCTCTTGTTCTTGGAGAATTGTCGTTTGAACGTAGTTATACACCAGTAATAAAAATATTATTTAACTGCTGGGATCTATTATATTGAAATCCTTCACTCAATGGTAGACGTGTTTTGTTTTCACTCACACTCATCCGCTCGTTCGTGAAAAGAACCACACGTCTACCATCTCGTGAACTTACGACACATTTGGTTTCAATAATTATAACCTAAAATCAACTTTCCTAACAGTTATATTGCCTATAATAAAATTTTAATATATGACGTGGAGGCGGTGACAATGAGCAGCTACGTCTGACGACCCCTGCGAATGGAGTCCTTCAAAACCATGGTTGACCATGGTTCAACCGTGGTTGACCATGGTCAACCATGGTTGCTGAACCATGGTCAACCTTGGTATAACCATGGTTTAACAAAAACCCTAAATGGCACCATAGCTGAAAACCATGGTCAAACTATGACCATGGTCAACCATGAATTACCATGCTTGCTATAAAACATAACCATGGTCAACCAAGGTCGAAACCATGGTCAACCAAGGTCAAAACCATGGTCAACCAAGGTCAAAACCATGGTTAAAACCATGGTCACACCAGGATCAGCCATGGTCAAACCAAGGTCAACCATGGTTTAGGCAGTCAGTCATTCTTTATACCATGGCCAACCATGTTTTTTTCACCATGGTTATATGGTTTACTATAACTAACAGACAAAAAGTTGAGTTAACAATTTCTATTCTCCTTTAAGGTTACAGGTTTGTGGAAAAATATTAACTATAACTGACAGTCTAGGTTGGCACTTAGTAGCCAACATTCCAAAAATAATGAAGCTATACTCTAATTTAATGAACTTTTCAAACATAATGCAAAAATACACAACTTTTTCAAATAATTAAAACAAATAAGAGCAATTGGCTATTTTGGCGTTAACCTAGACAGTTCCCTGGTGAAAATATTCCTGTGAATTCCAGTGGTCGTCCATTGGAATAATCAAACAGAATTGCTCTGGAATTCCACTGGTATACCATTGGAATTCCAGAGCAATTCCACTTGATTTTTTCACAAGAATACCAGTGGAATTCCACTGAATATCAGAGAAATTCCACTGGATTATTCCAGTGGAAATACCAGTGGTGTTCCAGTGAAATACCAGTGGTATTTCAACTGGAATTTTCTTATTATTCCAGTGGAAATACCAGTGGAATACTAGTGATATTTCCATTGGAATAATCTAGTGGAATTGCCCTGATATCCAGTGGTATTACTATACCATATATGTTTACCTACCCGGTTTGATTATAATAGTGGGATTCGATAACATTTAGGACAATTTAAATTGGAGGACAGACAGCAGACAACGCCCTATCGCATAAGCTCATGCAATAATCTCTGGCCTGTGGCCATTAGAGCTATATATAGCTAATTAAATATAACTTCTTTTTTAAATTTATTAAATTCTGACACACAGTAAAAACAGCAGGCCGTATAGCGTCTCCAAATATTCTTCCTTGGTGATCAGTTTGGTATAGGGCCAGGGTTTTTTCTTTGATCTATGCACTGCAATAGCTCGTCCCGCGCCATCTGCACGTATGCCGTTTTTGGCCTCTCCAAGAAACTGAAATCTGAAAATAAGTTTTTCATAAAACAGTGACATCATGTGATTTTTGTTTTTTAAGTATGATCTGCTGCCTTAAATATAGCTTTAAATTGTTTAAGAAAACCTTTAAACAGATTAAGAGCTAGACCCTTTTGTGTGTAGCTGGTGCAAGTGTCTACATTGAGACGATGCCATAGGACGAGTGTTCAGGGCCATTTTACCATCAAGTTTTGTATATGCTTTCAACTTAAAACTTTTTTGAACTATTAATACATAATCTACTATAAATACATAAGCTACATGTTTCAATACATTGATTCTTCTGACAGCAAGCATTTATAAGTTACTTTTTTTTTTTTAACCAATACCATTTTTTTTAATAGAAGATTAATTGAATGTTGTTTAACGGCTCATCAACACAGTATATGTTATTTAGAGCCGCCCCAGAGAGGGGAAGGATACATAGGAATCCGGGAACCTGCCCTACTCTTATTATCGAATAGATTCCTATGGTTCTTTAACGTGCTCGGAGGATAGACCGATACACGGGACCGCCCGGTTTACATCCCTATCCGACGGACGAGGCTACGGGGAAAGTGTCTTGCCCAAGAACACACTGACGGAACTCAGTGGCATCACGGAGGATTGAATCCGGGGCCTCCGGTTACAAATCTGCTGCGCTACCGACTGAGCCACGCCAGCCGTCTTTTTTAATAGAAAACAATTATTATACCTTCATACTTTGGTCAGGTAGAAGGTACAAAGACCCGAGAAGTATTCTAGTCCATGGCTTTATCTTTCTGCGTCTTCATTTTTGCAGCATTCTTGTTTAGCTTTTCCAGCCTATTGAAATATAAAGGCAACCAAAATAAAATGTAAAGATTAACTTTTAAAAAGACCGAGTTGAACGTCATCAGCAAAATGGCATGCATACTTTGAAACTGGATCAAATCATTTTCTTTAAAATCCTGATTAAAATATGATTATATGAATAAACTTCTTTGTTGTACAAGATATCTCACTCAGAATCTGGAAACGGGCAACCGGAAGCCGCTGTGAAACGACCGGTCCAAGCCGGTCTACACTTCTCAAGTCGCAGTTCCAAAATCCATTAGATTTTATGCTTGTAAACCAAACAGTTGACACAATTGGTTTCGTTCATAAAATAATGCATTTATTTAATTGTAACGGGCTGTTTTCCATCGCTAAATGTCTGCAAATTTACGATCGCCGTACATTCGCGAAATTTGATGACGTTATATTCAGCATACGATTTCCTCAATATTAAAAAGGAATTGATGCGTTCGTGTTTCGTGGAAGACTATATATCTACTTATTAACTTGTTTATATGCATGACATATGATTAATGTAGGCTCCAAAATACTTACGGATGTTGTTTTTTCTGCTTTCGCTGTCATGCAAAGTCAGCGTGCAGCGTTCTTTTTTAAACGGTGCAGCGTTCTTTTTTAAACGGTGACGTCACGTGATTTTCACACGTCGTTATAACCGTTATGATTCCGTTCACACGGGTGGCGTTCTATTGAATAAAACTCGCTGTTTCTAGATATATTGGCCTGAATCACAGATAATATTAAACATGTGTTTTCCACACCAAACAATATCATTAAATCATTTTAATTTCTCGCTCAATATCGGTTTAAAAGGGACACACGGAAATCTGCGGCCCTGGAATGTTTTGCGATAAAAGCGTACTTTTTGAATACACTCAAAGCACTCGTTTATTAATGCGATTACATGAGGTATTCAGTGTATTTCATTGATAAAGTATGAAATAAAACGTATATGGATGTGCATCTTCCCCAAAAGCGTTACAAAATTAGCGATATGCTTTTTTTCCAAACAATCGTAACATCATAACAATGAGCGGCCCTGGATTGTTTTGCGAAAAAATGCGATTTTTTTAATACACTCGAAGAACTCGTTTATTAATGCGACTGGATGAGTTATTCAGTGTATTTCATTGGTGAAGAATGAAATTAAACATATATGGATGTGCATCTTTCCAAAAAAAAGCGTTACAAAACTTAGCGATATGCTTCTTTTTTCATATGTCACCGGTTTTCGCGATTCCAAAAAACGAAAAAGTATTTAGTTCTGAATGTTTAATTGATATACAGGCCTTACACAACTGCATTTAAATGTTCTAAAATACACTAAGTGGACTTAAATGTTGGGCAAGGCAATTGTTGGGCAAGGCAATTGCCTTTTGAAAATATGCTTCCTCTGAGGCTGAGCAATTTTATTTTAAAAATATTTCCAAAAAACAATTTTGAGAAATAGCGCTGAGAGTGCCGCACTTCTAATTAAAATAAGGCATAATTCATTTTACAACTAAAACCATCTCAGAGCAGATGGGGTATCTTAGAATTATATGGAGAAAAAATGGAAGGGTGCGGAATAGACTCCTGCTGACCATCCTTCGAAATCCAAAAGCGCGCTGTCTGTGTCAGCGCCTGAACAAAATGCTGGGGAGAACCCTGGCTGAGCTGTTAGTTGAGGAGGCCTGGATGATTTAAAATTATGGTCACCAGCTCAACCATGGTCATTAAGATTATCGTTGTTACCATGGTTGTTCAAAAACCATGCTTTTAAACCATGGTTTTAAAAGATAACCATGGTCAGAATCTCAACCATAGTCATTAATATTTACCATGGTCTGAGAGCATGGTTGACCATGGTTATTACATTGACCATGCTTACAAACTATGGTTTTGAAATTAACCATGGTCAAAAACGCTGCTAACCATGCTTCAACCTTGGTTCAAATAACTACTGCCTTCCATATAGATACTGCCTTCCATATAGATCAAGGCAAAAAACTACTGCCTTCCATATAGATCTATTATAACTACTGCCTTCCATATAGATCTATTATAGACTGAAATAACTACTGCCTTCCATATAGATCTATTATAGACTGAGCATCTAACATGAGCCAAGCATCATATCAATTTCATACAAAGAGTTTAATAAATTTAATATTGAATATATTTGCACAAATGAGATGCTATGTATCCCATCAACTCCAAAAAAAGCTAAATTATATATAACGTTTCACGCGACAATACTATGATGTCGTCTTGTTAGACTGATTCACTGCGCATGTCCAGTTTGAGTCAAAATTACGGCGGTAGATCATATGTAATGACGTTTCAGGTCTCACACCTCAATTAATTTTCCCATAGGAATACTGTACAGCCTTTTCCAACATCTGAGCTTCAAAGCAGGGCAGCAGACATTGTTGTTGGTTTAATATCTTCAGTATAGCCAAGACCAGTAATTTAAAACAATAAAATACATAAGTTAGCCAGGTTGGGTTTTTTCTCGCTCATGTTTTGTGAACCCGAAGGAAAATACAAAATTCATACACTATCTAGCTGAATATGCGGTGCTCCGGTCAAGCAATTCTGAAATTTGATTGAAACCTCATATCAATATGGGATTTTCTGTATCATCTGTCTTTTACACTGCATATGTATGCTAAAGCAAAGAAAAACTTATTTTTCAAATTAAAAATTGCCTAAAATTGAGAAAAAAAAGAATTATTTTCTGTTTTCCTTACGTCTCTAGGTCCGTGAGCTTTCAGGGGAGATAATAGAGGTGTGAGACCTGTATGTTAACTTTATCTTCTTCGTAGACCATCGAACAACGGATCATCTGCGAAGCTTATTTGTTTTCAGGACAAACGTCTAGAACAGTTCTTCTAAAAACAATGTTTGACGCGGCAGTCATTTTACCGAGATCTGATATCGTTTCTGATTGGCTGATATAGATGCACCTTCAATCGTAAAAATTCGGCCAATCCCGTCATTCTTCGTGCGTATATCGACGTTTCGGTATGTTCAAACTCTTGACATTTTGATCGCCGGAAGGCAACGACGCAGAAAATTGAACTGTTGCTATGTAAACAATATGGCCTTTAGCCACACGTGTTGATATATAATTTGCGTTAAATGTTGTTTTTTTACAATGCAGATGAAGGTTTTATCACTGCTTTCATGTTAATAAACTATTGATGGAGCAATCGGCTGAATGGCATTGCAAAAGTTAGATGATCAGGAATGTAAGGCGTGATGACTAAACCAATGAGGAACCTTCTATTTACATTCGAGTATTGCTGCGAATCAGTGTACGAGATGTTGCGACTGACGCACTATAAGGTTTGTTGTAGGTCGGCAAACTGTGAACCCGGCTCCGTAAACAATATGGCAAATTAGTTATATAAGAAAATAAACAGTTTTTCTTCTATTTATCATATACTTCATCAATGACTATGCTGAACTGTCAACTTCAGTTAACTTACAATTTGTAACAATAATGTAATCCCATTCTGATGTGTTCACGTCTGTCGCGTAAGTATAGATCTACACGACAATTATTATTTTCGGAAATATGATTTAAAATGAATACCATATGAAATTGTCTAATTAAAAAAAGGAATGGTCATAAGTGGTTATTGCATCCAAGGATGGTTCTATATCATTGAATTTATTATACATTTGTTAAACTGTCTTTATTGTCTTTGTATTATGCCTTATTCATTTATTTATTTTACTCTTATCTATCTATTCTCTATTTTAGTTCATCTTCTTAGCATTACTGGTGAAGCCATTTCCGTTGAGTTATTGTCAAAGTTCAATTTATACATGTAGATGTAGATGTATAGCCAATAATCTGATGGAAAATAGTATGGAATGCAGACGACAAATCATACGGGTGACAAATCGTATAAAATCGTAATCGGTAATTTCCGTATCACATCGCTGAAAGAGTCATAAAGAACATTCGGTTAATTCCGTGATATGACATTCTTTTACCCTTCATTTCTGGGGCACACGTGTGATTAAGGTTTATTGCCCGGCAACTAAATCCTCATTGATATGACTAGCTAATATATGTGTCGTATCGTATATTCAAAAACAACATATGTATAGGGAAAGTATGTGATAAATAATTGTATCATATACTCCCCTAAAAATATGTTGTTTTTGAATATACGATACGACATAGACCTAGCTAGTCATATCAATCAGGATTTCGTTGCCGGGCAGTAAAGCTTTATCACACGCGTGAAACATAGGATGAAAAAATGTCATATCACGGAAATAACCGAATGTTCATCTCGATACTTTTACCAGAGTGACACAGAAATAACCGATTAGTTACGATTGTATACGATTTGTCACGGTTATGGTTTGTCGTCTGCGTTTCATTCGTTGCTTTCATCCTGTTTACGTGGCAGATTATTGGCTATAGAATCATTATCCGTGGATGAAATAACCATTATGACATTTCACCTTGATTAGACAATTTCAAATTCAATGGAATTCATTTTCAATAAGGTTTCGGACAAAAATAAATGCTGTGTACCACTTACGCGACGGACATGAGCACATCAGAATGGACTAGATCTATTGATAAAAACTCTTTTTTTCTCCCTGGAAAACAGCGTAGTGAGTGGGCTGAAGTTGACATTTCGACAAAGCTGAAGTATATGATATACAGAATAAAGCATGTGTATTTTCAAATCACACCCTATATCAGGCCTGATATAGGGTGTGATATGAAAATACCATTTTATTATTCTCTATATATCGAAGAACTAAATGTGGATGGTCAAAAATACTATAATAAAAACATATTAATTACGGGCACGTGCTTCCGGTTGCCAATGTGTTGCTGCACAACGGGCCAAGACGTTATTTACAATCAAGCGTCGAAGATTTTCAAGACTAATTAACTCGTCAATTTCCGTAATCTGTTATTTTAAATCGATGAGGCCATTCCGTTGCACACTGAGCTGAACGATAATTCACTAATGTAGGTTTAATAGTTTATTTAAGTCTCATCACAGTACACTATTATCTACAATACAACAAATCATAAAATACAACTGTGCCATTCTTTTTAGAATTACAAGAGACTATACAATACCAATATACATATGACTGTTCACAATGTTAAAATATTGAGCATCTGAACCAACTGCCACAGCCGTGTCATAAGACTCACAAAAAGCCACAGCAGTAGGTCCAGTAGTCAATGCATACACATATATCACTGTTTTAATTTATAAAATCATTTTCTAAAAATATTGTTATCACACACATTGTAATATATCATGACATTATTACTCGCCCACCCGTAGGTTGTGAGATAAACAGATTCATTCGTCGAACATCAATAGCATAAGTGACTTTGTATTAATGACTTTAATAAACACGTCGGATATAATGATAGGATACGAGCATTAAGGTCAAAATGACACACTCACCACTCATCGAGCCTGGGATTCTATTCTGTGTAGGATTCTATTTATCACATAACACACCTACGACGTGAAAGATTCATTTTACTAGTAGTGTTGTCAATTTACCTTTAACATGGCGCCAATTTGTAAGAGAACTCATGACGTGTCTTTGTTGTTTAATTGGCGTATGTAACGCGTTCGGACTACAAATAATACGACACCTTCAGCCAAATTAAACGTTACTTATATACTCAAACGCATCTTGGGAATTTCCGCTATATATTGTATATACATTGTATATACGAGGGTCATTCAATAAGTTCTGTCACTAACTCGTTTTAACAAGTATGTCCTTACTGTGAGTGTTGATGTTTGGTACCAAATAAAAGAGAGTTTCAATACCATTCTATTGATGGTAAAACGAATTCTGTATCTTTTGTTTGACAAAAGTTATGAAACATGTAATACACATCACTTATACATACTGAGGCATTTTCGTCCTGAGTTTTTTCAGGTATGTTAATTGTTACTTTTTTAAATGCCTGTTTCTCTTTAAGTACTTGTCGAAGACCTTTGAAATTTCTCATACATTACCAAATATATCTGTGCATTACAAGATTTAGAATTTAAGCATGGTAGACGAAAATGTATTGTCTTAGAAATTAACATTTTAAGCTAACATGCAAAATTAATTTAATGATGAATATGGAAGGGCAGTCTTCTGAAATAGCGTTTTTGAATGATCAATATTTTCACTAAACATTGTACAAAATTCTACAATAATGTGTTGAATATGAAATTTAAACACTGAAGGACTAGGATTTGTAAAAAAATATGAAAACATATTAATACTATGAGTATAATTACGACATTTAAAAGATATTATAACATTTCCGTAAACAAAATTAAGAAAATCAGTGTTATTTCTGCTAAAATTAAGGGATAGGCATTCACTCATATCTGGTTTGCAGCAAGACCTTTTTGAATTCTCGACAATCATTTTCATGGATTATGGGCGAATAACAACAGATGGTGTACAAGAAAATTTAAAAGCATAGAATTATTCAAATAATGTTTACAACGTTTTGTAACAAGGACATTTTCAGAGATGCCAGTATCCAAAAGGTGTGGTAGGGGGAGATAATTCAGTGGTATAAATAACCGGAAATTTTTCATTTTTGTTGTGGGATTTAAGAGAGCGAACCCAGTAGTACTATAAATACATTACTTTATCTCAGTGTAGTATCCAGTTCAAAGGATATATGCCTAGTGACATACTTTTTTGCAGCACCCTCGTACAATATGCTGCTGTTATGGCTATGTTATGGCTATGCAAGACCTTTCCTTTCGGAAAACACATAATACAGCAAATAGTATTCCTTCAAAGTTTCATTATTGACAGAATACGCGTTTGGCTCAAGCATGTGAGCAAACTTAGGATGCACAAATGTGCAAACTCTTAACGTTAAATACAGTACTGCACTTGCTCAGTTTTTCAAAGAGGAACTTCAACATTTATGAATTTCTTGTTACACGGTGTAGTGTGAATTAAACGTCTACAACATCCCAGTTGTGTCCTTTCTCTAATTAACTGCAATTGTTTTTTTACCAAACAACTTGGAATTTCTTTAGAATATTATGTGGAATTAAGTATATATAGCGGAAATTCCCGAGTGCGTTTCAGTATACATGGGTTTTATGAGTAAGATTTCAACTATGAAGGTCTGTCTGAAAGTATGGTATGATAAACCATGCAAATAATTGAACATGATAAACCATGCAAATAATTGAAACCTAATGTTTGTTCTGTTTACAAGCACAGTGATTCCGTCCTCATACACTAGTATACGGCGATAAATAGATCAATTGCTTTATTTCACTCCAATACGCCATGTTATGTGATATATTATATTGGTTTAAACATATTTTCAACAATACACAATATGTGTACACGAAAAAAACAAAAGGATCAGAACGAAAGATTAAATCATATAGTTCTTATCCAATCATATAATGTCATATAATTATCAATCTATAATTAAACACGGCTACATGCGACGTTTAATCTATCTCATAGATGTGAAGACTGATACTCCCGGAAGTTCTTGTCAGAGCGTTATGATAGTGTATGGTACGATGGAAGATCTTCCATGGTCATACACTGGTCATATGTCGGAGGAGGATGTGCATACATAACGCTCGCTGAAAATACAAACAGAAATAATAAAATGATCACACATTGTGGAAAACCAGAAATACATAACTCCGTGACAATACACGCGGGCCAATCACACAATATGGAAAAACAAAAGTGAAAAACAAATGATGGAAAATTTTAGCTGAAAAAGCCATGGCAATTAGTGAATCAGACATGACTATCAGTGTTGCAAAATGTTGACCTTACAAATTTATTGATGTCACTTTTCCAAAGGTCGAATTACCCAGGGTCTCCCAAGTATCAGGTATACAGACCACCAATTTTGCTTGGGTAGAATCAGTACTGTACACCTCCCGTCATCTGTCAGAATCGACACTTCCTCACTTACAAGTCGAGTTCCCAGTGGGATTCGAACTCGCAACGGTGAGAGGCGAGAAAGTTTACAACGCAAAGTCGCTAACCCCTAATATATAGTAGAAAACACGGTATATGTGTGGGCCAATTTGGACTTGAACAATGGGTGAAGTTTATAGATTTTTACTGATATTTATGAATCACAAAGATTCCAGCGTTGCAGCATTATAATGTATTGCACGTAAACTTTAGATAGAACATAAGCACTCATAAGTCCAGACTCTATTGTGTGGATCTCATACCGGTTAAAATATGGCGGAGGGACTGTAAACCTTAGACTGCACACATGCCTAACAATAGCATGTGTTGTTGCCAACAAAGTCAGCCTATATTGAACGGTTGGCTGGTCCACAACGGTTAACATGTGATTTATCATTCGACATGGATGGGGATGAACCCCAGATGCTTTTGAATCCCCATGCTTTTGACACGGATACATTTACCATAAATAAAATGGTTCCTGTGCTCTGATTTATAGACCACTGCCATACGAAGTTTAAAATTACGTATAAATCCGATATCTCCTCTACTCCATTTACACTGATATTTCTTTTTAAAAATGTAAATAAGTTTTATGTCATTACGTGGTCCGAGTATTAACTTTTTAATCATTATTGATGTGAATAGTTCAAAGCAACTTGTTCTCATTATGTGGTCCGAGTATTAACTTCTATACTCCATCCAACCCCTTCTCCAAGAAGCGAAAATCGGTTTGGCTGGGGTATGAAATAAAACCTTAATTTCAGCTTAAAAGGTTTGCATATTGTAAACTTAAAACATTTAAGAGGTAATTTTATTTTAAACAGGATATTGCATTTTTTAGGTAAAAAAAAATTGTTTTTAAACATGTTTTAATGCCGAAATATCAGTTATAAAATCCTGCTAATATAGGCTTTCATATCGTTTAATGGAATTAAAGCGGGACCACGTAATGTGTTTTATTACCAGTAGATCAACTTAGAGTAACGTCTGCCATTTAAGATAAAAACAAAAATGATCGTTCATATGGAAAGAAAAATGATGTGAGAACATGAAAGAATTATTTTTTTGTTGTTTTTTTTTTTTTTTTTTTTTTTTGTTTTTTGTAGAGGCAAACCGTCCATTTGTTCCTTTACTTATATTGCCTATTGATGTTGCCTTGGCTGTTAGGTGATGTAGGCTGTCGGGAATTTATTTACACGGTCCCGTTTTACTTTGTTGACAATAGGATAAGGTACAGCCTAGAACCTGGTCTAAATCCTCAGCGGCCTTTGTCTGGGTAGAACCAGTACTGTATACCTCCCGCCATCGATACGTTCTCACTTGACAAATGGAGAACCCAGTGAGATTCGGACACGCAGCGGTGAGAGGCGAGAACGTTTTAGACACGGTGTCTTTGCTCTCCCGGCCAAAGAAACACAAACGTTGCTGCAAACGTCGAACAGGAAGTGACGTCGAACAGGAAACTTGTGACGTCGAACAGGATGCGACGTCGAATAGGAAGTATAGCATTCACAGAATGCAGCCATCATAATCACGCATATCAAACAGTTAATTAGTTCCCTGCCGGTCTAGGGACTATAGGATAGCATTCCGTCTGACAGTCCGTCAGTCTGTCACTCTGTCACACTTATTTCCGCTCAATAACTTCAGTTCGAAATGAGATATTGGAATGCAACTTTATGGGCTTATGTGAAAAGAAAGCTTGGGATTGCATTTGCGGTCACTGGGGTCACAATGTCACTCTTACTAAAAAAAGAAAATCGGTTTCCGCTCAATAACTTCAGCTAGGAATGAGATATTGGAATGAAACTTATGGGTATTTAGCTTATATGAAAAAGAAGCTTGGGATTGCATTTGGGATCATTGGGGTCAAGGTCAAGGTAATTGTTACTAAAAATAGAAAACGCTTGCCTCTTAATAACTTCAGTTAAAAATGAGATATTGGAATGAAACTTTATGGGTAGGTATCTTATATGAAAAGGAGACTTGTGATTGTATTTGGGTTCACTTCGGGTCAAGAGCAAGGTCTCTGCTACTGAAAATAGAAAAACAGTTTCCACTCAGTAACTTCAGTTAGGAATGAGATATTGGAATGGAACCTTATGGTTAAATAGCTTATATAAAAAGGAAACTTGTGATTGGATTTGGGTCACTGGAGTCAAGGTCAAGGTCACTATTACTAGAAATAGAAAGACGGTTTCCGCTCAGTATCTTCAGTTAGGAATGAGATATGGGAATGAAACTTTATGGGTAGATAGATGCTATAAAAAGGAGTCTTGTGATTGCATTTGGGGTCATTGTGGTTAAGGTCAAGGTCACTGTTATTAAAAATAAAAAAACGGTGTCCGCTCAGTAACTTCAGTTAGGAATGAGATATTGGAATGAAACATTATGGGTAGGTTGCTTATATGAACAGGAAGCTTGGGATTGCATTTGGGGTCACTGGGTCACTGGGGTCAAGTCAAGGTCACTGTAACTAAGAAGCAGGAAAATGGATTCTGCTCAATAACTTCAGTTAAGAATGCGCTATTAGAACGACACTTTATGAGTAGGTAGATTATATGATATAGAGGCTTGGGATTGCAATTGGGGTCACTGGGGTTAAGGTCAAGGTCACTTACTGAACATAGAAAAACGGTTTCCGCTCAAAAACTTCAGTTAGGAATGAGATATTGGAATGAAGCATCATGGGTAAGTAGCTTATATGAAAAGGAAGCTTCTTATTGCATTTGGTGTCGCTTGGGTCAAGGTCACTGAAAATAGAAAAGCGGTTTTTGCTCAATAACTTCAGTTAGGAATGAGATATTGGAATGACACTTTATGGGTAGGTAGCTTTTATAAAAAGGAAGCTTGGGGTTGCATTCGGTTTCACTGAGGTTAAGGGCACTGTTACTAAAAGTAGAAAAACAGGTTTCCTCTCAATAACTTCAGTTAGGAATGAGATATTGGAATGAAACATTATGGGTAGGTAGCTTATATAAAAAGGAAGCTTGAGATTTCATTTTGGTTCACAGGTGTCAAGGTAAAGGTCACTGCTAATAAAAAATAGAAAAATGGTTTCCGCTCAGTTACTTCAGTTAGGAATGAGGCTTTATGGGTAGGTAGCTTATATGAAATGTTATGTTTAGTCTCATATTTTTCAGACAGTTAATTGGGCATTTTGCGCTTCTAAATTTAACACTGCCTAATGCAGTAACGCATGACATTGCGGTTACGTTACATTATGCATTTGCATGTTCACGTGTCACTTTGTCCAAGGAGAAAATTGATTATCCTCCAACAAAAGAATTAAAGTATCACACAATGACCGGTAGGGGACATTTTATTGCATAGCAATACCTCTTCTTGTTTAAAAGTATATTTAAAAAGAAAGTGTGAGCCATCACAAACAGGCCATGGTGATAAAATAAGTTAATGGCGGAAGGTTAAAAATGAAAAAAATGGTCATAGGCTGCATCCAAAGACTGTACCACAAACAAAGAACAATTTAACTATACAATGAAAAAGCCAATACACAACAGAAAGAGTGGTGAAGACAGGGTTACCGACTTGGTACAATAAACCTTGTCTAAGGTGCAACAAACCTAGCTCACACTCTATAAGCATTCTAATAAAACGGTACAATGTAAAAAACTGATCAACGCCAAACGATCTTTTAATGAATGTAGCAGTATTCATTAAATATAAAACAGAGATGATCATGGAAATACAAATAAAACCAAAACAACTTACAAAGTCACCAAGATAATGATTTGTCAAAAGCCACAACAACAAGAGAACGATGTTGAAGGGTAAGTATTGTCAATATTGCGAATGTTAATGCTGAAATCTCTGTGACTGAATCAACGCCCCAAACAATAAAGAAATATAAAAAGATCGGACAGGGAAAGTAGCATTCAAGGAGGACAGTTAACCACAAAACACAGAAACAAACATGGAAACAGACAAACAATAAGACAAAAGCAATCATAAAAGTAAACGACATCACAAACACAAAAGGGTTAGACATGAAACGGTATCACTGGAATAAAAATGTTTAGCGGTAAATAAAATATACATTAGTTTTCAAATAGGTTGGGACTATTTACAGCCAAACTATTTTTTGATAGGGCTCTTCCAGTGTAAGCTGATTGCTCATTGTTTCTGAAGCAGAACTTGCAATCAGAACTGTTATTCATTCTGAATTTTGGAGATCGCTGACCCTGATATATAAACAGATATCGGTGGTACATTCTCAAATACTTTGTAGTCTTACTTTAATTTCGACTAAGTGGTTCCACTACTCTAGCCTGAGCATTGTTTAACCTCGCTTAGGATAGGTTGTCTGTTTTTTAATTTAGTATTTTGACTCAGCCTTTATAAGCTCTACTCCCAACTGAATTCCATTTTGTTTATTTCTCGCCTATTGCTTTCTCGTTTAGGGCAAAGCATTTTTTTAGAAACTACGACCACACGCTGTCCATGGAATGGTATGAAACTACCACATTGAATGTTTCATGTTTGCCGTCATACGCATACCATCGTCGGTATGGTTCACATTTGCGTACTACTATTGACATTGTAAATATTGAGTTTTGCTCAGACCGGAGCAAGAGGGCGTGAGCGGTAGCTAGCATTTACCAAAACCGTTCATTATGAACAGCTTTAACCAAACCTAGAGTGCAAACACATTTATATTGATCGTGTTCGGCGATTTCTAAATGTCTCCTTTTATACTCTTTTTTATATATCATAGCAGCGTCGCCGTGTGGCAATGTGGCAGAGGTAAAACGTTTCCCCGTGCTTGCAATCAGAACTGTTATTCATTCCGATCTTTGGAGATCGCTGAGCCCAGTATGTATATACATATTTGTAATGCATTCCCAAATACTTTTATGTTCTTCCTTTTGTTTCGAATAGGTGTTCTACTACTCCAGCCTATAAAGGCGATGAGTATTGTTTAATCTCCCTTATAATTATTTTTATATTTATCGTGTTCGGATATTTCTAAATTTCTCCTTTCATACCCTTTCCAGATATATTTAATATGTTGCGATAAAATGTAGAAGCCAAGGCACCCAAAAGCAATGGTACCATACGTCCGCATACCCTGTTCCACAAATCAAGACTTTTAATATTATATAGCAATACCGTGTCTTCCGAACCACAACGTGTTCTCTAACCTTCCAAGGCGGCACCACTGTGGTCAACCATTTACGTTTAGGGTATATATGTATTCTGTTGTTGTAATGCGTGTTTTGTTTGGCTGTCTTTAACGGATGTTGCTCTGGCTTATGCTAAGTTATTGATATCTTGCATTGTGGCTTTCTAGAATATTCATATACACATGATCATCTATGTGTTATACGTATATTGCCTATTGATACTGTATTTTAGAGGATATAGCCTGGCGGGGAATTTATTTGCATTGCCCCGTCTCCTGAGATGACAATAAGGTAAGAGTGGGGCTTGGTGCACCCTAGAAGCCGGTTTAAACCTCAGCGGTCTATTTGCCACTGACCGTTCCAACGTGGTAAACCTATTGTCAAACTCGTTTATGTCTTTGATTTCACGTGCCTTGCTTCTCATTAACCATAGTTAATGTCTGTTTCACCGATACACAACTTAATTCGGTATTAGTTGAATTTTGTCTGAAAAATCACACAAAAAAAGGAAATTCGACTGATACCGGTACCCCGAACAATAGTTATACTCAGTTGCAAAAGAAACTGGACACTTTAAAAAAAAATACTTTACACCCCATCCTCTTTATCAAGCGACAGTCCCTTGATGATTCGACCTATTGAAAAACAAATGACAACATGATATTGGAATGATAAATCTTTGGTACCAAACATGGCATATTCATTTTGGAAATTGTCAATTTAATTCTAAAAATACATTATACAATTAAATCTAAACAAAACTCAGTGTCCATTTTCTTTTGCAACTGAGTATAGTATAATGGCATACCATTTTTAATCAAGCAGAAGTTATCGCATATGTTGGGCGGCATAGGAGCTACGTTTGCTACTAGTGTTTGGTTATCGTGGCTACACTGTTTCATTGCTGGATTAAACATACGTTTAGGATACGTATAATTTTTCATAGATCCGGTCTCCTACAAATGTTGACCTAATGTAGTTTTGTCTGTGTTATCGCCAATCTTTGAGCCAGAGGAACAAATCTTATACTTATGTTTTTGTCTTTGACAGTGTGTGTGTGTGATATTGCAATTGGCTTGTGAAGAGCCCTGGAAAATATGTGTTTGATACGTGGTTAAAAATATGATGGCAATATAGGTGATTATGATTATAAACGTTTGCTTTTAAATTACCATTATCAACTATGGACACTTCTGCCGTCTGCAAACTGTGACTGTTCTGAACTGCAGGCTTTGAAGTACAGTAACATTTGAAAATTGCTACCAACAACAGCGCGAATAAAACAGCAAGTGTGAGTGTAAAGCCTATCAAAAACCCATAATTCGTTGAGTCACGGGTTGTCTCGCTAGGGTAAACATGTGGCGTGTTGGTTACATGAGTCGCTAAAGACGGGTCAGTTGAAGTTGCGTAAATATCTGAAACAGAGAAGCACAATGTATTAATTTAAGACATGTATATCGAAATATGTCTTATTTGTATCGATAATAATGTCCGGAAAATCTAGTTATTCTTCAAGACAAGACCAAACACGTCAGATCATCCCATTGCCTCTCTACCCACCTCCTTGTCTGGGCTCAGACTGGTGAAATACAGTCCATTGAGAATATAGAAACATTTGCTATTTTTAGAGATAACTCAGAAGTTCCACAACATTCGTTCACCAATATACCCTTCAGTCCTGTGAATCACATACAGTTGGCTCTCAATACTGCCATATCCATGCAAAACATGATATACCAATCCGTCAAAACCACATCTCTAACTAACCTCTGTGTTCATACTCTCCAAAGAAATAGTCTCGGAAAACATAAATACTGCGACAACATTCTTTAACATCTTGTAAAATGTTATGTATTTAACAACCTATATGACTTGGAAATACTGCCGCCTATCCTCTTTTCCCTCTTTTCCCTGCATAACAACATTTTTAAGGACAGGAACTCTATACGTTGTCTTTCGTTGCCTGAAAAAGTGTTCGTAAATGTGAAATTACTTTGAGAGAAATCTGCAGAAACACGCTATATATACGCTAACGCTAAATACGAGGGCTGATCCAGAATTCCGTGCACTTATAATGTTTTATGACCATAAAGATCAAAATAAAAAATACATAATCAGGAACTATAAAGTGTACTCTCTTATAATTTCACAATGCTCATATGAAAACTGTCCTTTTTACGAGTATTCTCATAGCATGTGTGCCATTCGCACGGACCAGAACGCCAACGTCTGTGAAGTCGTTGATGCAGCGCTTATATATTTATCTTTTTCTTCCCCCGTTAACCATCTAGGCATACAGTGTGAACTGACTTTTCTCATGTTCAATTACTTCTTTAATATTCTATTAACAGTAGCATTTCTCACATCTGAAGACGCAGACACTCGTCTGTTTTCATAACGTGAATTAATGGTTTGACTCTGGCAATAATTTCCTGACATTTACAGTCCTTCATCATCTCTGATCATCTTCAGTTGACTAATAACTTCGCGAAATCACTTGTGCTTGTGCTACTTAAATACTAAAGTTCTGTAACTTATCTGTCAAATTCCAGTGTGTTCAGTCAACTAAAATGCTAGCTTCGGTGTTCCCTTATCTCACACGAAATGTTATAACGGCGCGCAGCTCCGCGTCGCCAACCGACGTCATAATTTTAGTTTTGCTTTGCAACATGTTCTTGTTGTGTTTTTTCGTAGATCCGATGTCCACCAAAAACACGAATTTAATACAAACAATAATTACAAATAAAAAATAGAACCAAAATATGCGATACCACAAACATAAACGGGTAGACAATAGGGGCATCGCCTCGGAACGGTCACTGGCAACATCCGGTGGAGGGATTAAACCAGGTTATATGGTGCACCAAATCTCTTAGATTAGTATATTAGTTATATATATACATATATATAAAAAAAATCATATGTACTGTAAATGTGATATATTAAAAACGATACTAGTATCACCATCAGCAAAATGTAAATAATATTATGTATAGTATACAACAGTCTACTTTTGCTGAGGTCATTGTTTAAAACTATTCATCCAAGGGAATGAACGCAGTCGAGGAAAATAGTTCACTGCTGAGGGTCAATAGTCATTCCCTTGGATGAATAATTTTTAACCGTTGACAGAAACAGAAATATATAGTTGTTTTATTATTGGTCTAACACTAGTAGATCGCAAGTCATAGAGATCTTTACTTCATTTTTAAAATGGTTTCGGCACTACGTCTGAAGTTATAAATTACCTATATTGATGACACTTTGTAAGTATGCTATATTTAGGGTGTGCCTACTGCATTTTAATTAAGAAATAATACATATGTACCTGTGTTTTATCGGTGACTAAAATACAGTTCGGAGTTCGAATGCGTAGTAATTAAATAACAAGTGCGTTAGCAGAAGTGATTTAATTACTCGCATCCGAACGACTAACTGTATTTTATTCACCGATAAAATACAGATACGTATTTATTATTTCTATTCTAACACAACAATAACCCCATTGTTTACGCTATTGTTGGGGCACTATATATTATCTCGGAGGTCAAGGTAATCAGGCTGCTATGTTTACAGGCTGTTAAATTGGGCGCCCCCATATGCAAAGTTCTGCGTTTCAATTAAGTCAAACAATTAAGTCATTGCTTACGTCATATAGCTTGCGCTGTATGACGTCAAACGTTCTCAGCTTGTTCAAGATGCTTATTAATGTTATTCTGACCCTTATATGGTTTTTATATATGTCTATGGTTAACAGACTGTGGCTCATGTAATAGTCAATAAGCAAGCTTTACAAATTTAAATCCTAGAGAACTCGTCGGAAGAACTTGAATGGTATAAACACATATTTTGTAATGTTGAAAGGTTACCATTATGACGTTTTCGTATACCAGTCTACTGAATAGCGACGAAACATTCACAAGCCTCGTCGTGTTAGTGCCGAGGAAGGTAGGGTTCAAGACTGCTGAATTCCTTCTTTCTCTTTTTTTTTTATTTTTATTTTTTATTAAATTTCAATTATTATGGTTTACATTATTGCTAATGGTAAGGTAGCAACAGTTCCTTTACATTTTTCACTTTGATAACGCACTCTTATAATTACACATGGTAACAGTGAACAGTTTACATGTGTTGTAATGCACGTATCCCTTTAATACATGTGAACAATTGTATTTCTGTGCTGATGTGTACTTCTACCATGACGTGTTACAAGGGTAAATTGTAATCAATATGTAAGGCATGTCAAGGTACTTGAACAGAAAGAAGCGAGGTCGCCGACATTGATTTAAAACGATTGGTAGGAAGAACTGATGGTAAAAGTCGGGAAGAATGTAAGAAAAAACGGTCGTGGCGTGTTTATGTCTCCGTGACAACATTTATTTTTTCAATATTGTTTTAACACCCGTGACTTGATATATTATTATGTTAACTTCTTGTCTCTCGGCAGTTATTTTACGCGTGCGTAAAACCTTGCTTGTATGTACTGATGCATATGATGGGTTTATATCGGGGGTGTGCACGGTTTAGGAGCATGGCAAGTTTGTTGTAATTAACATTTCATTAAAATCACTGTTGAGTTTGTCTTCGTGACGTATATCTACCAAGTGACGTCATGTAACGTGCGCTTCCAACGCATGGAATATACGCGGGGAATTAATGGAATAGCTGTATTTTATCGTAAAATAACATACAACTGTCTCTCTTCTTTGTGTATATGTAAAGACTGCGCAGGTCGTGTTAGAATAATGATTTAACTTAATATATAAGAGATATAACACAGATATTATTATTATATATCATTTTATATACGTAGTTTTTATAAGCAGAAAAGCAGTCACGCGAAAGTCATTAGTATGAACTACATATTGAATAGGCGTTCAAACATGTCCAATCCGGCTAAGGATGTTGGCTGGGCAAATTTTGACATCGTTTTGACATCTTCAAGTCTAAACATTTTATTTTTTAAATCATGGTTTAATTTGACAACAGAATTTTTCATTTTTTTCTATTCTAGTAGATATATGGATATTGTAGGATTTAAGATAGTAACATACCAAATTTTAAGCAATTTTTTTTTTTCATATTTTTTCTGTCATTTGTGATCATTTTTTGTTGTCAGCAAAATAGGGGTTATGGGTAGCTCTGAGTAGAATTTATCCTTTTGCTATAGAATAAATCAGATTTTTGTTTTTCAGTAGTGGAATACATATATAAAAGTAGATACTGAGCTAATTTTATTTCGATCTCCATGTCAATATTGTGTGTACAGTATTTTACATTGAAAATATCAAAATAACTCCAAAATGGGTGTAATTTAAAGATTTTTTAATAAAAAAATCATTAGAAGCCTGGTGACCTATATATTTTTTTACTTATTTTGAAAGAAATGTCATAGGACCTTGACATAAACAAGTTTTAAAAAAAGTTGATCATTAGAACATATTTGTTTATCTTTAATTAATGTGTCGGTAAAAACAAAAATGGGTGGGATACGGTCCATATATATTTGCTTTTTAAATTGACAAATGGAGAACCCAGTGAGATTCGGACACGCAGCGGTGAGAGGCGAGAACGTGTTAGACACGGTGTCTTTGCTCTCCCGGCCAAAGAAACACAAACGTTGCTGCAAACGTCGAACAGGAAGTGACGTCGAACAGGAAACTTGTGACGTCGAACAGGATGTGACGTCGAATAGGAAGTGTTGCATTCACAGAATGCAGCCATCATAATCACGCATATCAAACAGTTAATTAGTTCCCTGCCGGTCTAGTGACTATAGGATAGCATTCCGTCTGACAGTCCGACAGTCTGTCACTCTGTCACACTTATTTCCGCTCAGTTTTTCGAATTTCAGTTCGAAATGAGATATTGGAATGCAAATTTAAGGGAAAGCTTGGGATTGCATTTTGGGTCACTGGGGTCACAATGTCACAGTTACTAAAAATAGAAAATCGGTTTCCGCTCAATAACTTCAGCTAGGAATGAGATATTGGAATGAAACGTATGGGTATTTAGCTTATATGAAAAAGAAGCTTGGGATTGCATTTGGGATCATTGGGGTCAAGGTCAAGGTAATTGTTACTAAAAATAGAAAACGCTTGCCTCTTAATAACTTATGGTAAAAATGAGCAATTGGAATGAAACTTTATGGGTAGGTAGCTTATATAAAAGGAGACTTGTAATTGTATTTGGGTTCACTTCGGGTCAAGATCAAGGTCTCTGCTACTGAAAATAGAAAAACAGTTTCCACTCAGTAACTTCAGTTAGGAATGAGATATTGGAATGGAACCTTACGGTTAAATAGCTTATATAAAAAGGAAACTTGTGATTGGATTTGGGTCACTGGAGTCAAGGTCAAGGTCACTATTACTAGAAATAGAAAGACGGTTTCCGCTCAGTATCTTCAGATAGGAATGAGATATGGGAATGAAACTTTATGGGTAGATAGATGCTATAAAAAGGAGTCTTGTGATTGCATTTGGGGTCATTGTGGTTAAGGTCAAGGTCATTGTTATTAAAAATAAAAAAACGGTGTCCGCTCTGTAACTTCAGTTAGGAATGATATATTGGAATGAAACATTATGGGTATGTTGCTTATATGAACAGAAAGCTTGGGATTGCATTTGGGGTCACTGGGATCACTGGGGTCAAGTCAAGGTCACTGTTGCTAAAAAGCAGGAAAATGGTTTCTGCTCAATAACTTCAGTTAGGAATGCGATATTAGAACGACACTTTATGAGTAGGTAGATTATATGATATAGAGGCTTGGGATTGCATTTGGGGTCACTGGGGTTAAGGTCAAGGTCACTTACTAAACATAGAAAAACGGTTTCCGCTCAATAACTTCAGTTAGGAATGAGATATTGGAATGAAGCATCATGGATAAGTAGCTTATATGAAAAGGAAGCTTCATATTGCATTTGGGGTCACTGGGGTCACAATGACACTGTTACTAAAAATAGAAAAGCGGTTTCTGCTCAATAACTTCAGTTAGGAATGAGCTATTGGAATGAAACTTTATGGGAAAGCCATGAACCCCATTTTCACCGCCATATGCATGCCATCTTCGGGATGGTTAAAATTTTGTATTCTTGATTTTATTAATATTGAGTTCTGCTCAACCGGGGCTAGAGAGCGTGAGTGGTAGCTAGCATATTTCACTACCGCTCATGAACAGTCTCAATCAAACCGAGACTGCAATATTTCGTATGTGTCGTGCTCGGCCGTTTCCAAAGGTTCATTATCATACTCTTTTTTTATAGAACAGTGGCGTTGCTTGTGCAGTGTGGCGGCAGTAAAACGTCTCCCCGAGCTTGCAATCAGTACTGTTATTCATTCGATCTTTGGAGATCCCTGAGCCCGATACTTATATTTAGTTATCGGTGGTACATTTTCAATTTCTTTTGTTTTCTTACTTAATTTTTGATTCGGTGGTTTCACTACTCCGGCCGATAAAAGGCTTTGGGTATTGTTTAACCACTTATAGGATATGTTTTCTGCTTTTTAATTTAGTCTTTTGGCTGTTACTTGTGATACGCAGGCTTCATAACCGCTGCGCCCAACTAAATTCCATTATGTTTATTTCGCTCTTTTATTAGATACTGGGACCATACGCC
This sequence comes from Cyrtodaria siliqua, assembly GCA_037043455.1. Lineage (NCBI taxonomy): Eukaryota > Metazoa > Mollusca > Bivalvia > Adapedonta > Hiatellidae > Cyrtodaria > Cyrtodaria siliqua. The sequence goes on from JAWPHD010004830.1 coordinate 170,487, forward strand.
GTACGACATGTTTAGCCATGAACCCCATGTCCACCGCCATATGCATGCCATCTTAGGGATGGTTAAAATGTTGTACTATTGATTTTATTAATATTGAGTTCTGCTCAACCCGGGGCTAGAGGGCGTGAGTGGTAGCTAGCATATTTCACTACCGCTCATGAAACAGTCTCAATCAAACCGAGACTGCAATATTTCGTATGTGTCGTGCTCGGCATTTTCCAAAGGTTCATTATCATACTCTTTTTTTATGGGTAGGTAGCTTTTATGAAAAGGAAGCTTGGGATTGCATTTGGTTTCACTGAGGTCAAAGGCACTGTTACTAAAAGTAGAAAAACCGGTTTCCCCTCAATAACTTCAGTTAGGAATGAGATATTGGAATGAAACATTATGGGTAGGTAGCTTATATAAAACGGAAGCTTGAAATTTCATTTCGGTTCACTGGAGTCAACGTCAAGGTCACTGCTAATAAAAATAGAAAAATGGTTTCCGCTCAGTTACTTCAGTTAGGAATGAAGCTTTATGGGTAGGTAGCTTATATGAAATATTATGTTTAGTCTCATATTTTTCATTTTTCAGTTAATTGGGCATTTTGTGCTTCTAAATTTAACACTGCCTAATGCAGTAACGCATGACATTGCGGTTACGTTACATTATGAATTTGCATGTTCACGTGTCACTTTGTCCATGGAGAAAAGTGATTATCCTCCAACAAAAGAATTAAAGTATCACACAATGACCGGTAGGGGACATTTTATTGCATAGCAATACTTCTTCCTGTTTTAAAGTATATTTAAAAAGAAAGTGTGAGCCATCACAAACAGGTCATGGTGATAAAATGAGTCAATGGCGGGTGGTTAAAAATGAGAAAAAAAATGGTCATAGACTGCATCCAAAGACTGCACCACAAACAAAGAACAATTTAACTATACAATGAAAAAGCCAATACACAACAGAAAGAGTGGTGAAGACAGGGTTACCGACTTGTCTAAGATGCAACAAACCTAGCTCACACTCTATAAGCATTCTAATAAAACGGTACAATGTAAAAAAAACTAATCAACGCCAAACGATCTTGTAATGAATGTAGCAGCATTCATTGAATATAAAACAGAGATGATCATGGAAATACAAATAAAACCAAAACAACTTAGAAAGTCACCAAGATAATGATTTGTCAAAAGCCACAACAACAAGAGAACGATGTTTAAGGGTAAGTATTGTCAATATTGCGAATATTAATGCTGAAATCTCTGTGACTGAATCAACGCCCCAAACAATAAAGAAGTATAAAAAGATCGGACAGGGAAAGTAGCATTCAAGGAGGACAGTTAACCACAAAACACAGAAACAAACATGGAAACAGACAAACAATAAGGCAAAAGCAATCATAAAAGTAAACGACATCACAAACACAAAAGGGTTAGACATGAAACGGTATCACTGGAATAAAAATGTTTAGCAGTAAATAAAATATACATTAGTTTTCAAATAGGTTGGGACTATTTACAGCCAAACTACTTTTTGATAGGGCTTTTCCAGTGTAAGCTCATTGCTCATTGTTTCTGGAGCAGAACTTGCAATCAGAACTGTTATTCATGCTGAATTTTGGAGATCGCTGACCCTGATATATAAACAGATATCGGTGGTACATTCTCAAATACTTTGTAGTCTTACTTTAATTTCGACTTAGTGGTTCCTATACTCTAGCCTGAGCATTGTTTAACCTCGCTTAGGATAGGCTGTCTGTTTTTTAATTTAGTATTTTGACTCAGCCTTTATAAGCTCTACTTCCAACTGAATTCCATTTTGTTTATTTCTCGCCTATTGCTTTCTCGTTTAGGGCAAAGCATTTTGTTAGAAACTACGACCACACGCTGTCCATGGAATGGTATGAAACTACCACATTGAATGTTTCATGTTTGCCGGCATACGCATACCATCGTCGGTATGGTTCACATTTGCGTACTACTATTGACATTGTAAATATTGAATTTTGCTAAGACTGGAGCAAGAGGGCGTGAGCGGTAGCTTGCATTTACCAAAACCGTTCATTATGAACAACTTTAACCAAACCTAGACTGCAAACACATTTATATTGATCGTGTTCGGCGATTTCTAAATGTCTCCTCTTATACTCTTTTTTATATATCAAAGCAGCGTCGCCTGTGCAATGTGGCAGAGGTAAAACGTTTCCCCGTGCTTGCAAACAGAACTGTTATTCATTCCTATCTTTGGAGATCGCTGAGCCCAGTATGTATATACATATTTGTAATGCATTCCCAAATACTTTTATGTTCTTCCTTTAGTTTCGAATAGGTGTTCTACTACTACAGCCTATAAAGGCGATGAGTATTGTTTAATCACCCTTAGCAATATAATTATTTTTATATTTATCGTGTTCGGCTATTTCTAAATTTTTCCTTTTATACCCTTTCCAGATATTTTTAATATGTTGCGATAAAATGTAGAAGCCAAGGCACCCAAAAGCAATGGTACCATACGTCCGCATGCCCTGTTCCACAAATCAAGACTTTTAATATTATATAGCAATACCGTGTCTTCAGAACCACAACGTGTTCTCTAACCGTTCCAAGGCGGCACCACTGTGGTCAACCATTTACGTTTAGTGTATATATGTATTCTGTTGTTGTAATGCGTGTTTTGCTTGGCTGTGTTTAACGGATGTTGCTCTGGCTTATGCTAAGTTATTGATATCTTGCATTGTGGCTTTCTAGGATATTCATATACACATGATCATCTATGTGGTATACGTATATTGCCTATTGATACTGTATTTTAGAGGATATAGCCTGGCGGGGAATTTATTTGCACTGCCCCGTTTCCTGGGATGACAATAAGGTAAGAGTGGGGCTTGGTGCACCCTAGAAGCTGGTTTACACCTCAGCGGTCTATTTGCCACTGACCGTTCCAACGTGGTAAACCTATTGTCAAACTTATTTATGTCTTTGATGTCACGAGCCTTGCTTTTTTATTAACCATAGTTAATATCTGTTTCACCGATATACAACTTAATTCGGTATTAGTTGAATTTTGTCTGGAAAATCACACAAAAAAAAGGAAATTCGACTGATACCGGCACCCCGAACAATAGTTATACTCAGTTGCAAAAGAAACTGGACACTTTAAAAAATTAACTTTACACCCCATCCTCTTTATCAAGCGACAGTCCCTTGATGATTCGACATATTGAAAAAGAAATGACAACATGATATTGGAATGATAAATCTTTGGTACCAAACATGGCATATTCATTTTGGAAATTGTCAATTTAATTCTAAAAAAAAGCATTATAAAATTAAATCTAAACAAAACTCAGTGTCCATTTTCTTTTGCAAATGAGTATAGTATAATGGCATACCATTTTTAATCAAGCAGAAGTAATCACATATGTTGGGCGGCATAGGAGCTACGTTTGCTACTAGTGTTTGCTTATCGTGGCTACACTGTTTCATTGCTGGATTAAACATACATTTAGGATACGTATAATTTTTCAAAGATCCGGTCTCCTACAAATGTTGACCTAATGTAGTTTTGTCTGTGTTATCGCCAATCTTTGAGCCAGAGGAAGCAAGCTTATACTTATGTGTTTAATAATATGGTGGCAATATAGGTGATCATGATTATAAACGTTTGCTTTTAAATTACCATTATCAACTATGGACACTTCTGCCGTCTGCAAACTGTGACTGTTCTGAACTGCAGGCTTTGAAGTACAGTAACATTTGAAAATTGCTATCAACAACAGCGCGAATAAAACAGCAAGTGTGAGTGTAAAGCCTATCAAAAACCCATAATTTGTTGAGTCACGGGTTGTCTCGCTACGGTAACCATGTGGCGTGTCGGTTACGTGAGTCGCAAAAGACGGGTCAGTTGAAGTTGCGTAAATATCTGAAACAGATAAGCACAATGTATTAATTTAAGACATGTATATCGAAATATGTCTTATTTGTATCGATAATAATGTCCGGAAAATCTAGTTATTCTTCAAGACAAGACCAAACACGTCAGATCATCCCATTGCCTCTCTACCCACCTCCTTGTCTGGGCTCAGACTGATGCAATACAGTCCATTGATAATATAGAAACATTTGCTATTTTTAGAGATAACTCAGAAGTTCCACAACATTCGTTCACCAATATACCATTCAGTCCTGTGAATCACATACAGTTGGCTCTCAATACTGCCATATCCATGCAAAACATGATATACCAATCCGTCAAAACCACATCTCTACCTAACCTCTGTGTTCATACTCTCCAAAGAAATAGTCTCGGAAAACATAAATACTGCGACAACATTCTTTAACATCTTGTAAAATGTTATGTATTTAACAACCTATATGACTCGGAAATACGGCCGCCTATCCTCTTTTCCCTCTTTTCCCTGCATAACAACATTTTTAAGGAGAGGAACTCTATATGTTGTCTTTCGTTGCCTGAAAAAGTGTTCGTAAATGTGAAATTACTTTGAGAGAAATCTGCGGAAACACGCTATATATACGCTAACGCTAAATACGAGGGCTGATCCAGAATTCCGTGCACTTATAATGTTTTATGACCATAAAGATCAAAATAAAAAATACATCATCAGGAACTATAAAGTGTACTCTCTTAGGTCTTATAAGTTCACAAAGCTCATATGAAAACTGTCCTTTTTACGAGTATTCTCATAGCATGTGTGCCATTCGCACGGACCAGAACGCCAACGTTTGTGAAGTCGTTGATGCAGCGCTTATAGGTTTATCTTTTTCTTCCCCCGTTAACCATCTAGGCATACAGCGTGAACTGACTTTTCTCATGTTAAATTTATTCTTTAATATTCTATAAACAGTAGCATTTCTCACATCTGAAGACGCAGACACTCGTCTGTTTTCATAACGTGAATTAATGGTTTGACTCTGGCAATAATTTCCTGACACTTACAGTCCTTCATCATCTCTGATCATCTTCAGTTGACTAATAACTTCGCCAAATATATTGTGCTTGTTCTACTTAAATACTAAAGTTCTATAACTTATCTGTCAAGTTCCAGTGTGTTCTATCAACTTAAATGCTAGCTTCGGTGTTTCCTTATCTCACACGAAATGTTATAACGGCGCGCAGCTCCGTGTCGCCAACCGACGTCATGATTTTTGTTTTGCTTTGCAACATGTTCTTGTTGTGTTTTTTCGTAGATCCGATGTCCACCAAAAACACGAATTTAATACAAACAATAATTACAAATAAAAAATAGAACCAAATATTCGATACCACAAACATAAACGGGTTAACAATAGGGGCATCGCCTCGAAACGGTCACTGGCAACATCCGGTGGAGGGATTAAACCAGGTTATATGGTGCACCAAATCTCTTAGATTAGTATATTAGTTATATATGAACGTGAAGTTGGCAGTAGCAGTACTGCTAATGCTACTGCTACTGCTGTTACTGCCAGCAGTAGCAGCAGTAGCAGTAGTTACTGCCAGCAGTAGCAGCAGTAGCAGTAGATACTGCTAGCAGTAGAACACCATCTCAGTAGGTATATTCATCGCAAGTGTTTTTCTTTGCGCATTATGTTGTTTCTACTTTCCCACCATCATATTTAGCAGACAACCCCTTTCGCATATTTCGCAACAATAATATGTTTCCTACTACTATTGCTACTGCTACTGCTACTGCTAACTACTGCCAACAGTAGCAGCAGTAGCAGTGGCTACTGCCAGCAGTAGCAGCAGTAGCAGCAGTAGCAGTAGTACAGCCAGCAGTAGCAGCAGTAGAGTCAATAGTCATCTTAATTACGACGATATATGATCATCGATATATGATATTTCTTTGCGCAAGTGTGTTGTTTTTACTTTCCCACTATCATGTTTCGCAGGCAACCCCTTTCGCATCTTTCGCAACCATCATATGTTTGCTTCTGCTATTGCTACTGCTACTGCTACTGCTAACTACTGCCAGCAGTAGCAGCAGTAGCAGTAGCTACTGCCAGCAGTAGCAGAACTGGCAGTAGCAGCAGTAGCAGTAGCAGCAGTAGAGTCAATATCATCTTAATTACGACGATATATGATCATCGGTTTTCTTTGCGCAAGTATGTTGTTTCTACTTTCCCACAATCATGTTTAACAGACAACCCCTTTCGCTACTGCTATTGCTACTGCTACTGCTGTATGACTGAAAGTTCGAAAGTAGTAAAACACGTATGGTCGTCGCATAACGAGTGTTGCCAGCGGGCAGATCAACATCATAAACACGCTGGCGCATCGTTTATCACAATTTTGGTTCTACTGATGTATGATTGAAAGTTCGAAAGTAGTGAAAAAACACGTTTGGTCGTCAGATTTCGGGTGTTGCCGGCGGGCAGATCAACCACATAGACACGCTGGCGCAGCGTTTTTTAAAAGCATTTTGGTAGTGCTACTAAAATCACACCATTTCAGACCGTTTATCACAATTTTGGTTCTACTGCTGTATGACTGAAAGTTCGAAAGTAGTCAAAAACACGTCTGGTCGTCGGGTTTCGGGTGTTGCCGGCGGGCAGATCATAGACACGCTGGCGCAGTCTTTTTTTAAAGCATTTTGGTAGTGCTACTAAAATCACACCATTTGAGATTGTTTATCACAGTTTTTGTTCTACTGCCTGTAGTACTGAAGTCTGTACAGCGGTACATTTGAACGTGCGTTTTCTGTCGGATAACGAATGTTGCCGGCGGGCAGATCAACATCATAGACACGCTGGCGCAGTGTTTTTT